>MU742317.1:0-30928 GCA_026770625.1 Nicotiana glauca
TTCGCCTACAACAACAGCTACCAGTCCAGCATTCAGATGGATCCATATGAGGCGTTGTATGGTAGGCGATGTCGGCCTCCAGTCGGATGGTTTGAGTCGGGAGAGGCTTGGTTATTGGATACAGATTTAGTTCAGGAGGCCTTGGATAAGGACAAGATCATTCAAGACAGGCTTCGTTCGGCTCAGTCACGGCAAAAGAGTTATGCGGATCGCAAGGTTTGAGATGTATATTTTATGGTTGGTGAGCGAGTATTGCTCTGTGTATCGCCTATGAAGGGCGTGATGAGATTTGGGAAGCAGGGCAAGCTTAACCCTAGGTTCATTAGCCCATTTGTGATTCTAGATCGTGTGGGAGAGGTGGCTTATAGACTTGCCTTGCCACCTAGCTTGTCAGCCGTGCATCCAGTGTTTCATGTGTCCATGCTTCGGAGGTATCACGATGATCCTACCCACGTGTTAGATTTCAGCACTATCCAGTTGGACAAGGATCTGTCTTACGAGGAGGATCCGGTAGCTATNACGTTATCCTCATCTATTTCCTGACTATTGTACTTCTGTCTTTTGTCCGTTTGAGGATGAACGGTTGTTTTAGAGGTGGAGGATGTCACGACCCAAAGGGTCATCACCTGTGTCCTCATTCGTTCCGTGCTTCCGAGGCCTTGAAAACTTTATTTTTTACTTGTCTCGATTTGCTTGCACAGTCTGAGCGCATAGCCGAAAAGCTTATATATGAGTTCTGTGTGAAAAATGGTAAATTTTGATATTAATATGCATAATATCGAATTCGTTCAACATTTTAGGTAAACGGACCCGGACCCGGACCCGTGATTTGACGGTAAATATGGGACTTGGGCGTGTGCCCAGAATCAAATTCCGAGGTCCCAAGCCCGAGAAATGATTTTTTCTATGAAATTGTTTTCTGAAATTAATTAAGGAAATTGGAAATGAAAAATTGATTAAACGACTATGGTATCGGGCTCGTATTTTTGTTCCGACACCCGGTACAAGTCTTATATGTGATTTAAGCTCTATCAGTAAAGTTTGGTCGAAATCGGACATCATTTGATGTGTTTCGGACCTAAATATCTAAAGTTTGAAGTTTATGAAGTTATAATGAAAAATGATGATTTTGGGATTTGATTCCATGTATATGATGTTATTTTTGTGATTTGATCGCACGAGTAAGTCTGTAGAATGGTTTTGAGGTTGTGTGCACATTTGGTTTGGAGCCTCGAGGGCTCGGGTGAGTTTTGGATAGGCATCGGATTGCATTTTCCATTTTTTGAAAATCTGGTATGCTGGCTTCTGTGATCTTCGCAAATGCGAAGGGAGGACTCGCAATTGCGACCTCGCAAATGCGAGCATTTCTTCGCAATTGCGAAGTCTGTGAAACTCGGGCACTATCGCAAATGTGATGGTTTGGCTCGCAAATGCGAAAGTCCCCAGGCTTGCCTAGTTTCGCAATTGCGAAGTTTCCCATCGCAATTGCGACGTGAAGGGCTCGCAAATGCGAAACCATGTTCGCAAATGCGAAGGTCTCGTTCATGGCCTGGCTTCGCAAATGCGAAGCAGAGTTCGCGAATCCCACATTTTGGTCGTGGTTCGCAATTGCGAACCCAGTTTCACAATTCCCATAACTGCGGTCTGCATTTTTCATACTTAGACGAACTTTCACCTCATTTCTTCATTCTTTCAAAACAAAAACTCCATAGGCGATTTTTCAAGCACAAACCTTCTTCCAAATCATTTTTAAGTCAACTTTTACTTAATTTCTTCAATCTCTAACATCATTAAACATGTTTTTATATTAAAAATCAAGGATTTCCATGGGTGAAAATGAAGATTTTGAGTAGAACCTAGGTTTTCTTAAAATTGGGGATTTGGACCTCAATTTGAGGTCCGATTTCAAAAGAAATCATAGATATGAACTCGTGGGGGAATGGGTAACTGGGTTTTGGTTCGAACCTCGAGTTTTGAACACGTGGGCCCGGGGGCATTTTGGGAATTTTTGAGTAAAACTTTTGGGAAATTCATTTTCATGCATTCAAATTGATTCAATTAGCATTTGTTGATACATTCAAGTAATTTGTGATTAGATTCGAGCAGTTTTGTGGTGAATTCGAAGGGTAAAGCTATACTAGAGGCTTGAGCTGAGTTTGGAGAATTCGAGGTAAGTGTTTGTTCTAACTTTGGCTTGAAGGAATAGGACTAGGATATTATTTGCTAACTGCTAAATGTGGAGTACGGTGTATAGGCATGGCGACGGTTATCTATGCACCGGAGTCTAGCATGACCGTGAGTCTTAATTGTGTTTGACTCAGATTTTTTTTATACATCTTCCTTGTTAATTGATAAGTTTCATATAATGTGAATGGTTTAGGAAGAATTGTTATTGGTATATTATTGGAGCGTTGGCTCGAACTTGAAATTGATAATTGAGAAAGAAGTGATTAAAAGAAGAAGTGTTGTGATTATTCCCTTGCCGGGATGCGTAGTCTATTATTGTTGTTGCTCCCTTTCCGGGATTTAAGCATTATATGTACTCTCCCTTGCCGAGATAATTGGGCTGTTAGTTGTACCCTTGTCGGGTTAAATCGTTATGTTGTTGAATTCCCCTAATGGGGCCTCCTCTAGAAAGGCTATATGTATTATTCACTATGAAATGGGATCGTGTAGCACGCCGTCCACTTATGAATTATGAAATGCGATCGTGTGGCATGCCGTCCACTTATAAATATATACTATGGGATCGTGTGGCACGCCGACCACTTATATGAGTCACAGTATTGATGTAGTTTCGTTGTTATATCCGTTGATCTCTTTTCACTGTATCCCCACGAGCATGCCTCTTCCCAGTTTTATTTGATGTTTTCTGTTGTTATTTCCGTTGCCTTTGTATATATATATATCTGCACAGGTTGTTTTTGTTAGGTCCTGTCTAGCCTCGTCACTACTTCGTCGGGGTTAGGTCAGGCACTTACCAGCACATGGGGTCGGTTGTGCTGATGCTACAGTCTGTGCATCTTTTTGCACATATCTAGGAGCAGCTTTTGGACAGCAGCAGTAGGATTGCCCGGGAGCTATCTTCAGTCCAGGGACTCACGAGGTAGCCTAGCTAGCGTTCGCATGCCGAAGTCCCTTCTATGTTTTAGTTTGTTTTCTTTTTTCGAGATAAACAGTATGTAATATCATTTCAAACTTGTTTTTAGTACTCTATAGCAGTCCGTGAGCTAGTGACACCAGACTCTGGGTAGAAATGTGTTTCAACTTCCGTAAATTTTATTTCAGTTATATAATTTTAAAGTCTTCCGTTTTAATTAAAATGCCTTCGTTTATTTATATTGTTAAAATGTCATCAGTGAAAGGGTTTGAACATTTGGCTTGCCTAGCTCCGACAGTAGGCGCCATCATGACTCCCGATGGTGGTAAATCCGGGTCGTGACAGCTCCCTAGTGTTGATCGTTCTAGCTTCAGGCGGACATTCAGAGTCATGAGATAGCTGCCTAGCGTCTGCAGTCCCGTGTTTCTCCTCCTTTATCATTTCTATCTATTTTCACACAGTTGTTCTGGCATGTAGACTTAGCAGACTTGTATTATGACTTATATATGCTCATGACTAGTGACACCCCAGTTTGGGTTGTACTTCCGCATTATTATGATATTATCTGCTACTTAGTACAATTAAATTATGTTTTAGCCTGTTTTCTTGATGTTTAACAGTTTAAATTCAAATTGGGTTTAATTAGCTGGCCTTGTCTTCATGAGAGGCGCTATCACGACCGGGTCTGGGTTAGGGTCGTGACATTCTTAGATTTAGCGTTGTTTTGAGTGAAGGTTTGATCAAGTCTTTTTTGTGATTTCAAACTTATTGGTATGTTCGGGCGAGGCCCGGAAGCCCGAGCGTTAATCGGAAAAGGCTCGAGTGAAGTTAGAAAATTTGAGAAGTCCTAAAGCCTTCAGTTGTCGTCATAACCGCACATGCAGTTGGCGAGCCATAGGTGCAAGACCACAAAGGCGGCCCAGAGCTGGCCAATCCAAACCGCAGAAGCGGCTGTGTAGATGCGGCTTCAAGACTGCAGAAGCAGTCCCAGCTCATTTAGCAAATTCCACAGATGCGGCATCCCACTCGCAGATGCGGTCCCCTGGCCGCAGATGCGAAAATCGCTGAAGTAGTGAACTTCATTTAATGTGGGTTCTAAGTCATTTTTGACATTTTTCACTCTTCCATTGGGTGATTTTGGAGATTTTGAGAGAAGCCAGCCACTTAACATCGTGAGGTAAGTTCATCACCCTTATTTCTTATTTCTAAGTTTAATACTCGAGTTTGGGTAGATTAACACCTAAAGATTAGGAGAAATCAAGGGGTTAGAGCAAACCTAGGGTTTTGATAAAACTTAGATTTTACCATGAAATTTGTTATGGAATGAAGTAGAAATCATATAGTATTGATCCTTAGGTTATAGAGAACAACTTTCTTCGTAAAATTTTAAAATCCGGGCACGTGAGCCCGGAGTCGGATTTTAGGAAACATGTGTTTAAGGCCGAGAAGTTACTTTAATAATTAAAAAGCGAACTCTTGAGCTTGTATTGACTAGTTCGTATTTCATTTAGTTAGTTTTGGATTGTTCGGCTCTAAATTGAGGATTTGAGCACGCTATTGGTATTGGAAGCACGTTTTGGAGCAAGGTGAGTCTCCTTTCTAACTTTGTAAGAGGGAATTGTCCCCATAGATGAGTTAGTTAAACCATGTATGCTAATTGTGGGAATACGTACGCACAAGGTGACGAGAATTCGTGTGTAGCTACTACTATATTAATTATACGGGTATTTTAGGACTCGTATCATGCTATGTTTGTATATGTATATATCCTTTCATGTTAATGAGATCACTTAGGACTTGTTAGAAATTGGAACAATGTATAAGAACGCATGTACTCATTTGATAACTTGTGTAAATTTATTTGACTATGATTGTGCTTTATGTGCCCTCTTGATGTTGATTTATATTGTGGATCGGGCCGATCACCTCGGTAGAATAGATGCAACTATGGTTCGCGCCATTCGATCCTCTGGCAGTGCACATTTCTTTTATGTTGGAATGAATCGTATGACCTTGGTATAATATGCGTATGATATCTATGTGAATTCACATTCATGACTTTGTCTTGTTGAATGTTCTGAAATGTAAATAGCTAATTATGGAATTTCCTAGAAAATGACTTATCGTTTCATCCTATAAACTGCTATATAAATTGTGATATTTATGCATAGCAAAACAATTCGACCTCTCGTCTCTACTTCTTCGAGATTAGACGGGATACTTACTAGGTACATATTGTTTATGTACTCATACTATGCTTCTGTACTTAATTGTATAGGTTCTAAGGCATGTGCATCTGGTTACCAGTATGGTGCGCACGCTTGATTGTAGTCCAAGATTCCACGGTGAGCTGCTAATTTCCTATGCTGACCAGCAGCGTGATGGAGTCTTTCTGTGATTTCTTTTGTTGTTTATCCTAGTTCTGACAGTAGGGTAGATTATTCTTTTATATATTCTACTAGATACCCATATACTTGTGAGACCAGGTCTTGGCACACACATTAGTAGACTATTCTTTTGGGATTTGTATAACTATTTCGGTTCAATGCAAATTATTTCCGATTTTAAATTTAACTTAGAGTTTGTGATAGCTGTTTTGCGAAAAATAAAACTAGATCTTATTAATAATTCCGCATTGGCTTTCCTGACAACAGTGTTGGGCGCCATCACCTGAAGTGAAATTGGATCGTGGCACTTCTCCCATAAAGTTGGTCTACATGTCAATCATCCAACAAATGTTATAAGCTCTACAGGTACAATTCTGCATGCATGGTGCATTTTCAATTATTGTTGATTAAACATGTATACAATTTTTTTTTACAAACACTGTTGAACATAAAAATGAATGGTCAATATAATACTCATATTACATTAAACTAATCAATAATGCAACTTTACAAACTTCTAACTAATATGGCAGGTGATAAAGGAAAATCCATAGTTTGTGCCAGTTAAGCTAATGAACATATCAACCCAACAAACAAAATAAGCTACACAGGTAAGATCTCATTATGTACGTGTTTAAAAGTGGGTGTCAATTTTATTTCAGTTGTTTGCATACATACATCTATTCGTGTATATTATAATACTAGATGGGTATAGCTCGTGCTAGCACGGGCCCAACATTTACATTTTGAAGTGATCAATTTTTCAGCAAATTGGAATGTTATTAAGATATAAAGTATGCCAATACTGCAGTTGCATAAAATACAGTTGAGTGTAAGCACTAATTTTTACATTTTAAGCTTTAATATTACAAATAATTAGATCCTATTATTAAGAATTGGATAGCAAAAAAAGAGAAAAAAGGTAATATACTCAGCAAATTCTCCTCATAGTGGAAGCCTTGACAAAATGCTAGTTTGGCATGGCGCCTTATCCCCTTGATTCATCACTATCTGCCACTATCAAATGATATAAAAATGGAAAAATTTTATCAGTAATTGCAACGAATAGAACCAGAATCAAAGAGACATATATTTATCTTGGAGACGCGAAGTTTCTTGAGGAAAGACATTAATATTCTACGAAGTAAAACGTCTATTAGTTTGTTCTGTCCATAGTTCGTAGCAACTTTCGAACAAAGAAAAATTGAACACATTATGGTAGTAACAACAGAGAATAATGATATATTATGATTTTTATAGTTGACTATATTTACTCCAAAATGCAACAACGAACAATATGAATTGGCTAATGATTCTATTTAACAGGTCTTAGAATACTTGCATGACGTTATTCATCTACTTCTATTTAGGAACATGCATGAGGTATCTGTAATATAAAAGGAGCTCTCTTCAGGTAAACAATATTCAAGAACTAATATCGAGAAAAATTATATTTTATGCCGACAACAAGGACACAAGAATTTTATACGAATTTTAGATAAACATCTTAGCATTTCTAGATTAAGTAACCCATGATCTAACCTTTTTAGATCAGCAAATGATGGTTTATTAGACTTCTTCTAAGGTAACATTTCAAGCATTTTTGTCAGGAGTGAGTATACAAATAAGAAGGATCTCACGCTAATTCTGGTGATATAAAGATAAAGTAGCAAATAAAGGAACTTTACCACAAGAAACAAAAGAAGTACATCAAATCATAAAGAATTAACAGCGAAGAGAGGAACTTTGACAGCTATCTGTTATCACATTAATCAAAAAAGGTAGATTAACGTACACTATATCTCCAGTTGATCTTGTGAAACCCAAAAGGAAGAGAAAGCTTGACGCTTTGAAGCCATTACCATTGTAAGGCCACAAAACTACCAAATCATATTGGAGGCGTATGAAATTTACAACCCCTAATAAGAATCCTTCAAATGTAGACAACATATTATTTGAGGAAGATTTTTCCAAAAAGATAGGAGATGGTCCACAAAAGACAGCTCTATTCGCAGGCCATATATATTTATAGAAGTAAAGATATTATATTGAAATACTCTCAGTATCAAAGGCGAAAAGCGCAAAAAAGCTCTAAGGTCTATTGGGACTTTAAGTGCAACAAATAAAGCGTGGGCTTTAATGAAAAAAAGCGCTAATGGAGAAAATAACAAATATTTATATGTAGTAGAAAACTAATATCTATAAGCATGAATACCAAATATATGGACAAAGAAATTGAAGAAAATGCTTAGTGTATCTCTTCAGAATTATGCTCATTGGCAAGGAAAAGTATGTCTTAGAGCCTTGATGGTAACACTAAAGTGCCTGCTAAGCGAGGCGAAGCACTCAATATGTTTTGAGCCTCGCTTCAGGGCTTAAGCGCCTTTAATATGTGACAAGCAATGGCTGAATATCTAATATGACAATATTAATTAATAATCAAAGCTATAGAATAATACCTTGAAGATATGATTCAAATCAATCATTTTTCAGGAAAAAAGAAGATGGAATGTTAGATCCAAAAGGAACTCATCTCTCAAAAGTGTTTTCACAATTTCCCACACGAAGAACATGTTTTCATAAAAGAATAAAAGTTCCCAGATGTATTTATATATAATCCTATGGAATCTCTCTCTGTCTCTTGGATTTGGAAAACAATCCAACCCCTGAGATCCCTCTCAATCAAGAAGTTGTCTGTGTTATTACTATGGAAAATGTCATTGAGGAGCTTCTTCAGGTGTGCTCAATTCGGACTTTCAATTAGAAATTTTGCCCTTTCGTGTTTGATTCACTCCAGAGACGTGAACTTATGAATGTTTTCTCCAAAGTATCGTGTAGATTGGGTCCTTCTAAAGCTGTAAGGAATCTAGAAACTCCAACATTACATTAAAAGCGTTAGAAGTATCAGCATTACACCAAAATTTTAAACTATGGATGCATCTATTCTTCAACAACGAAATATTCTCTTCCTTCCCCTCAAAATGCATTATGTTCCTCTTGAGCCAAATATTCCAGAATATACATAAAGGAATGGTCCTCAAAGTATTCTTTTTCGATTTCTCAGCTATACATGCCATATTTATCTAATATTCTTGTCAATACTTTAGTTCATTAGCCTCCTACTATAGAACTACCTTACTACTAACTAATTATTTTGAAGTACATTATTTGTATATACTCGTCTTTGAAATATGGAATGCAAAAAAGAAGAAAATATTTTCCTGAAAATTTATTCTCGAAGGTGTAATTATCAAAAAGAGATAATCCAAGTGAGAATATTAGAAATCAATCACATGATTATTATAACCCTAAACTACCAAATGCGCTAAACTTTCTCTAATAAGCTAAGGAAAAAAATAAAATAAAGTGTAGTGTAGCAGCGCTATAAATTCCTTAAAAACCACAAAGACATGTTATCTTGTTAGAAACTAAAAAAATTGCACACTTCTTAATAAATTATACCTCCTTATCACAATAAAAATTGGCACAATACAATAAATGTGGTATAAAACTGAGATGATTAGATACTTAGGCATTTGTAAAGTCTGATGTAACTAGCTCTAGTTGAGTAACCTAATTACGCCTATCTAATCTTAGCATCTATAGAATTTCTATGAGGTATTTTCTACAATAGAAAAGTCAATCAAAGTCTTAATCCAAGCAAAGATCGTGTAAAACAATCTTGCTTTTTCATTTGTTATACCCCATCTCCTAAATTTCAGATACACAAAATGAAGTGTTACAAAAGCACCTTTAGTAATGCACTGTTGAAGGAGAATCACACATCTATGCATTGGTTAGTAATAGAGTTTGAGGACATTGAGGATCGCATGACAGGGGAGAAACTAAACAAGAATAACAAATGAAATGACAGCCAAACTTTCTTTGACCAACCTATGTGTAAATAAGAACAGTTCAAAGTTCTTCACCATACACCATATCTTAAAATCTATGTAATGGTATTGTGTTTGATGAAAGGTATGAAATGAAGAAAAAGAGAGTATATGAAGCTTACTTTGATACTTCTACTGGAAATTATCCATTTATCATAAATACTCATTCTCTTTGAGTCAGGATCATCAACCTTACCTACCGCATTAACTGCAGTTAGATAAATCTCCAGATAACAAAGATTATAGTCTAAAGTATTTTCACTAAATGATAAAATAATGACTTACCTTCTTGGTCATCTCAGCAAGCAAATAACTAAAGCAAGACTTGTGAAAACTCAGAGCCTTGAATAGGACAGTCTTTTTTCGAGAGCGAATCTCTTCCCAATATAAGCTGCTACAAAACAGTCTTGTTTCAGTTAAATGACCCATATAAAATATAGTAATAAGAACAAATAGTCACCAAAAATAAAAAATAATTACAATCGAAACAATAAAATGAACAAAGAGAAAAAATTAACAGAAAATCACCGGCTACAAGGGTGAAGCTAACCGAGGGAGGGGCACATAATATGTGTTACTTTTGAAGAATAAATCTGCAGCTACTAAAAAAAGGATTGCACTTATGTGAGGATGACAATTGAAAAACCTTTAGATCACCCGTAAAATTGGGAATTACAATCGAAAAATCTTTACATCAGTCGTGAAATTGGGGATAGAATAAGAAGGACATCAAGCTATGATTTTCACATGTGAAATTCAGAGGTTTGAAGAGAACCGGAAGAAATTTGGGCAAAATTAAGATAAAACTCAAAAAGTTGTTCTTGAAAATGTGATGTTTTTCCATTGATGGAAGTTGAAACAAAAGAGATAAAAGAACTGATTGTTCTAGAATTGTGTTGAGAGAAGTGTCGAGTGAGTATTGAAAGAATAAGTATAGGAAAACATTTTTATAATTGAGTAAAATGTCAAATTTGCCCTTGATCGACCACATTTGGCTCTTCTATATAATAGAAAATTTGCTCTTACCATTAGATTGATATTTTCATTATAGAAAGAACACAATTACGTAGCGTGTTGCGGAGGGTGGAAACATATGTAGCATACCAGCCAACCATTAACAGATCTACAGATTGAACAAACACGTCCAATGAAGGCACGTAAACTAAATTGGATATTTAGAGCTTTATACGAAGAGTATGAAGTTGGAAGTAAGTATAAAGTATATTACTAAAGCATTACTTTTACAGCAATTTTCACTCTGAAAATATTCTATTTAAGTCATTTAAAGTATATCTCTATATATATTTAGGTCATACTGCTTACAATTTATCATTATCATAACTTCATAAGTTGAAACGGGTTTCTAAATGCATCTACTATAATGCTAAAAGGTTTCAATATGAACCTACGAAATTTTATTGTGATAATGGATATATCAAATTGGCAAGCACAAAAGCTCCACCGGAACTCTATGAATTGTTCGTGGGTGATACAGAAGAATCTAGAGATTTCCAAAAAAATATTCGTGCATATAATAGCATATTTGCTTTTACATCCTTCGGTGCTAAGTTTGATAAGGAACTAGCATCCTCAAGGAAAGGAGTGTACACGTTTAAGGGACATGATCAAATATATCACGATCTTCCATCATTGCTTCCCCATGATAATAACCCTTGTTACTTTCAGTTGTATTTTTTGATACGGAAAATGAGTTAGGCAATAGAATATCAAAGCTCCAACATGCTAACCTGTCTGACAACATCGTAATAAAAATGAAGAAGATAATGGATGGAAACCCATATGCACAATTTTTCCGCCAGCTAAAAAACCATTCCACATTTCAGAATTTGCAGCTTCTAATTGCTGCAAATGCCACTCTATATCAACGAGTTTACAATACGCCCTCTGTAGATCAAGTTGCAACAATTTGGATAGATGGAAATAATCCAAATGTACCATTCGGTCGTGAAATAATTGTTCATGAACATTCAGGGAATAGACATCAGGTAAAATACTATTATGGTTGTTATGATCCGCTACAATATCCTTTGCTTTCACCAAGAGAAGAAGGAGGCTAGCATCAAGGAATAAGGAAACAACGAAAAACACAAGATCGCCAAGTAGCGCACCTCACCACAACTATGACCAATGACATTACGTCATTCATACTAGCAGATGCAATATTTGCCAATGAGGAGCAAGGTAATATTTTCAAATTATTGTAACATTGTAATTGCCTTTACATAAAGTATAATCACTATAAATAATTTTTATAGATGTGGTCCGCAAAACAAAAGGCGTTATTTCTTGTAGAGAATATTATTATTATAAATTACAAGTGTGTGAAGCAGATAGGTCTATATTACTGTTATGTGGAAGATTATTACAGCAATTCGTGGTTGACATGTACATAAAACTAGAAACAATTAGGCTTGAGTATTTCATAAAAGAACAATTAAATTTTAGAAGAGAGAATTATCAAGGTATAGTTTATAGTGTCATGATATGCGAAGGTGATATATGAACGCAATGGCATTGGTTCAACATTTTTGAAGAACTGATCTATTCATAACAACGACATGTAATCTTGATTGGGCGAAAATCCAAGAACAGTTGGGAGAATGGAAAACTGCTCAAGATAGGCCAGACTTGGTGACTAGAGTCTTCAGAACGAAACTGCAAGATCTAAAAGAACATATTTTAAAAAAATAAGTATTTGGGATCGTTGCAGCTCATGTTTTTGTTATAGAATTTCAAAAAATAGGACTACCTCACATTCATCTTTGGCTCATACTGAAAGACGGCCACAAGATCAAATCAGCAGATCAATACGATAAGTTTATTTTAGCGAAACTTCTCAACAAAGCAAAATACCCACTCTTTCATGAATTAGTGGTCAAGAATATGATGCATGGTCCGTGTGGGAACCACCATCAGACGAGTCCATGCATGCAAGATGGCCAATGCAAGTATCAGTATCCTCGCCCATTCAGCAATAAATCAATAGAGAGGAAGGATGGATATCCTACTTACAAAAGAAGAAAGGATGGAAGATTTGAGACGGTCCGTGGAATGGAAATGAACAACCAATGGGTTGTACCTTATAACTCTTTGCTTATGAGATACAATTGTCACATAAATGTTGAAGTATGATCGGGAGTAAAAGCAATAAAGTACCTTTATAAGTATATATATAAAGGTCATGATAGATGTATAATTTTTATTCAGTTAGATGATGCGGAAAAAATAATTGATGAGATTCAAAATTATCAAGATGCGAGATGGGTCTCGCCACCCGAAGCATTATGCAGAATTTATGAATTCAACCTATCCGAAATGCAACCTACAGTTTTTAATCTTCAATTATATCTCCCAGACAAACATTCAGGTATACAAAAAATTTATGATACACTCTTATAGTTGCTGATATTTTTTCTTAAATTTAAAAATATGAAATATTAACTATTCACCAACCTCAGTATTTTATTGGAAAAATCACAATTTGCAAAATGTGATCGCATGGGACAGCGTCAAGTATACCATGCTTACTGAGTATTTCAGAATGTGCTCCATCGATAGTGAAGCACGAACCTACCTTTACAAGGAATTTTTCGAGCATTATGTTTGGAATACCCAACCTAAGATTTGGACAAAAGAAAAAACAAGATCGGTAATTGGTCGAATTGCAATAGATACAATATATACTATTAATATTTATATTTATGCCCATTTTATTTATTTAAGTATATTATTAACATATACTCAATACTGTAGCCAATCCTAGAGAGGGGGAAAGATATTATGAACGACTATTACTCAACCATGTGAGAGGCTCATTTTCATTCAAAGACTTACTCACTATGAATAGATGTGTAACACCCTGTAAATCCGGATTAGTTGTGGATGTGTTTGATGAGTATTAATGTGATCTTTTATACATGTGAAGCCCTATCAAGATGCCTATGGGTAATGTAACACTCCGTAAATATGAATCAGCTGTGTGCGGACTAGGACTATCTATATGATGGTTATCAATTGTATAAGATAATAAGTGTATGAGGTATATCATAAGTAATTTGGGGTCCAAAGAGAGACCTAAGTCTAAGCCAAGTTTGAAAAGTACATGAAAGACTAAAATTCCAAATGGGTAAGCACTAGACCATACTTTGGGTGAGCAAAACTACACACATATATATATATATAGTGTTATGTGATGAACAACCTATCAAATAAAATATATGTGAGTCTAGTTTCTATATCTTCAAACCGTTCATCATTTGGACTTTCCTACAAGAAGTTATGACCAAATTACCAAAGGCTGGCGGAGGACTGCGCGGATGTAAAGCATCCGAAGCTGCATCCGAAAAGAGGGGCTGGCAGTGAAGTGATGCCATAGTATCTGGATCAGCATCTGAGCTCCTGAGAGGAGTGAAGTGGGGATGCGAAGCATCCGAGGCCGCATCTAAAATTTGGGCCTATAAACACAATTTCGAGATCCAACTTCCCCCATTTCTTTTGGATGACTTTTAGGGTTTTCCTCCACTCTCTCAAGACCTCCAACCCCTCCCATATTCAAGGTAAGAAATATCCATTATCTTGGTGTAAAATTCTATAATTTTTACACTAATATTGATGAAATCTACACAAAAAATACTTAGATCTTCAAGAAATTTCTTCAAGAACTCAAAGGAGGGTTTTACAAGATTTCTACCAAAAAGGTAATACTACACCCTTAGACTTACATGTATGGATTTATTAAGGGAATATGACTATGAATAAGTAATAGAACTCTTGCTATGGTTATTGGAAGCTATAAGTTCCCAATTTAATTACATAACTATAATAGAGATTGAAAGATGAATATTTGATGGAATTTTATTGGTTGGGTGTGGATGGATGGTCATATATGTGATGTTGAAAGTTATAAATTATTTAATCATGATAGTGGGATAAATTATTTATGAATGGTGGTAACTAGATGAACTAACTATATGGTGATGAGATGTAGATATTTTTGCCTACAAGGTATTTGATAATATGCCTAAATGGCTTAAGTTATGGAATTTGTTACTAATATTGGCTCCATTGGATGTTCAATAGATTGAAGGTTCTTAGTGTTGTGGTCATTGTAGTATCACTAAGGGGTAAAATTGAGGTTTGTGAGGCTAACTCTCTATGTTTGGGAATGTTAATGATTCTCCCTATACAATGTTTCTTTTACCATGTTACTAACTGCCTCAGAAGTATAGTTTAGCCTAGTTCTTTGAATAGTTGTAGAACTTCTATTCTTTAGCTTCATAACTCGTTCATGACGTTCATTCTGAAGGTTGTGAGCTCAATGTGTATACAATATAGACATGGGTTCGACGCCCCCGAGTCTTAGTATAGATTACTCAGTATGCCATAAATAGTTGAAGTTCAGTGTTCATAATCAGCTCAAGAATACATGTCTCAGCCTAGTCCTATTCAGTATTTCTATATTATGTAACTGAATGTGATCCAGTATTCCAGTATCATTTAACTCAGTGTGATTCAGTATTTTCATATTATGTATTGCAGTATGATTCTCAGTTCCTGAATATAAATCCCTGAATGTTGAACACCTGTATTTGGTCCTGAGGCCGTAGTTTATATGCTTTATGCATACTTGGGCCTGAGGCTGTAGTTTATGTTTTATGCATGTTTGGGCCTGAGACCGTAGTTTATGATTTATGCATTTTTGGGCCTAAGGCCGTAGTTATTGTGAGCACATAATTTTTGCCCTGTATGAATTACTCCCATAAATTCAAAACAAAATAACTTTTTTTCATTATTTGCAATTTTATGGATTTTTGTGGCATTTTATGTTAATTGTTTGCATTTGTTTGTGCACGTTTATTATTGCTTAATTCATGAAAAATACAAAAATACATGACATTTGCATGTAGGGTTAATGTCACATTTTAGGATTAATTAGTGATTAGTATTACAAATCAATAAAAAAAATAACAAAAATGGTTCTTTTTGTACTTATATTTTTAATTGTCTTAGTTTGCATTTAAATTAGAAATTAATACATTTGGAAATTAAGTAGTATAATTTTATAGTCAATCTGGGTTTTTATTTTTAATTTTGCATTTAACAAATATCAGAAAAAAATACATAAAAGAAATAAAAAATAAAAAAAAGAGAAGGCATTAAAAGAAAATAGAGGGGTCTTCATGGATTACCCATTTTTTGGCCAAATCCATGTGAAATCGAGCCCAATCCCTCAAACTCAGTTCAAATTGACCCATCCCAAAGGTTCTCCATCCAGTCCGGCTCAGAGACGCCAAAACGACGTCGTATTGCCCAAATCAATCTCAACCGTCGAGGTTGATTAATCCAACGGATGGGAAGCCCCCATCATTAACTATATAATTATCTGAACCTAGCCCCACCTCCCTCACCCCCTATCCCTCGCCTCTCTCATCAACATCAGAGAACCCTTCATCTCTCCGTCGCCTACCACCACACGCCACCGGCCGAAAATCGTCTCTGCCGGCGGCTGTTGTCCGATGAACCTAAAATTTACACCACAGATTTCCCATGACCTCCTCTTTCCAAACCCCAAACTTCCATGGCTCGAATCACAACCAATCTTCTCAAATATTCGAGTCTGTTGTCGCCGCCCACGGCAGCGCCGCCCCAAATCATACTAAATTTACACTCCACAACCCCCAGGCCACTCTAAGCCTCATTCTCATATTTACTGCACAAGAATCCCAACCGAAGTCCTTCAATTTCACATCTAGGATTCGAATTTTCTGGGCCAGGGCCAAATTCATTTGCACAAGCATCCTTTGCGTATCACTTGTCCACACAGGAGCATTTGAGGCTAATAGTGAGTTTCCCCCTATTCTCCTCTTGTTTTGTTTCTTTCTTCTTCTGCTCTCCTCCTTTTGCTTCCTGTGATTTGATCTTGCTTTGGTAATTATTGTTAATTAGTTTAATTGTTGTTTGAATGCTATAGATATTAATTCAGTGAGCTTTTTCGTTTATTTTCGTTTTGATTCTTAGTTTTGGGTTCCGTATATGTTTCAATAATTGTTTTGTAGTTTAATTCTGTTTCATTTTGTTTAATCCTGCGTTGGTAATTTAGATTTTAGTTTAATTTTTGTTTCAAATCTGTTTCTATCTGTCTTTGATTCATTAATCGATCCTGTTTGAAGCCCTATTTGAATTTCAATTCCTTATGCTTGTTGCTATCTAGTGTTAATTAGTTTAAGTCAGTTTAATTGGTAATTGTCTTTAATAATTCCATAGTCTGGTGTTTAATTTCAAATAATCCTTAGGCTTAGTTTAGTTAACCCTAGTTAAATAATTGTTTGGATATAGCTGTACTAGGCTAGTAATTTCAGCATGAGTTCAAGGGCAATTTAGGTACTTAGAGTGGTGCAGAAATGCTGTGGGTTAAGTTGGACTACTCTATACTCTTTTAGAAGAGGGTCTTAGTTTAAATTTCAGTCGCTTTAGGGTAATAACTTAGGCAACAAGTCAAGACGTTAGGACTAAGGAATAAAATCTGAAAATAAAAGAGGGGAAAAAAGTGTGAGAGAAATCTAGAAGCTTCCCCCTGAAATTTGCCTATAAAAGGCAGCCCCTTGCTTTCATTTAAAAGTTTGGAACCCCTGGAAAAATTCCCCAAAAATTTCCAACCTCTAAAATTCTCCACAAAACATTTTCTGCAAGTTCTAGCACCCAAATTTGAATTTCAAATCCAAAGAAGATTAAAATCTGAACTCTTAGAGTTCAAAAATTCCTCCTAGATCTTAATTCCTTCAAAAACCAAAATAATAAAATAAAAGGCAAATACAACAGAAAAACTCAAAAAAATACTGTTACATTGAATCTCTCCCTTAGATTGATTTGAAGTTCAGCTGTTATTTCGAGTTGCTAGTGTCCTGGTTTCAGCTTCAAGCTTATTTGATTTTCTGCAAGTCATATGGATTGAACTACTGGTTTTGTTTTGATTCCCTGGGTTTTTGAACTTTCCTGGACTGTTGCTGGATAGTGCTACTACTGTGATTTGCTGTTTGAGCCTGTTGAATACTCAAATCTGCTTGCTGACTCTTCCTTCTTTTCTGTTTTCCCTCAAATTCCAGGTACTTATTTGATCTCCCATGGCCTAAGAGATAAGGAAAATTGTAGCTGAAGTTTTGATTGGAAATCATAGGCTGATTTAAGTGCTCGAAATGCTTACATTTCTATTTGTTCATATGCACTTATTCAGCTTTGCTTATGTATACATTAGTCTTCATGTTAGATCATGTAGTAGCAATATTTAGAACTTGACAGACTGGGACTCTTGATGTTTGGTATAACTGGACTGTTATAATTGGACTATATAAATGGCTTTTGTTTTAGTTTGTATTAATACAACTATTTAGTATAACTCTAGAATAATTCGGGCTCATTTAGAGTTTGATAGGCAATAAATCATAGCTACGTTGAAACAGGTTGAACTTGTATGAGTATTAAGTGTAATATTCACGTAACGTAGTAAACGTCAGTCGAGTTAATTGGATTAATTCAAGGTTCGAATTTAGCTTGCTTCAGGTTTACAAATCCGTTATTATCCATGAGGTGTTTTACATTTAATCCAGCTACTATTTCCATTCGAGTTAAACAAGTACCAAAAATGAGTGGATTTGTAGTTCAATTTGAGTCTTGATCATAGTAGGTCAAGTTTTCAAACTTTCATTTTGAATCAAAGTAGCATTTCAATTATCTACTTTCTTCGAATATCTGCAGGAGTTTGTTAATGCAAATGAGATGTAAAAAGAAAATTTAGAAAGGTTAATCTAACAGCTATTGGACCAATTAGATTTGAATTTTCCTTTTTTTCGTTGTCACCAGTCATTGAATCCGTTTGGGCCAGACTATCACTAAGGCATGGCCCAACTCCAATCTTCCCCATCTCACTGATTGGGCCTGTGTTGAGGCCCAGAGCTGGTAACAACTCAACAAAATAAAGTTCGAAATTTGATATTGAAGGCCTGAATGAATATTAAATCCGAGGTTAATTTTGCAGCATAGGTTTGGGGCCTTCTATTAAGTAGCGTACTTGAATTAAGAGGTTTACTTCTTGTTCAAGTGTGGACTTGAACCAGAGCCCAAATTCTTTGATCGTTTTAAATAATAGCAATTGATGACATTAATTAACTAGGTCTCTTTAGAGACAAATTCAATAGAAAAATGATATATTGGTTTTAGGTTTGCCTTTAAATAATAAGATGAGATGAGCCTCGTCAAACAAAACGCATAAATTGTGGGGCCCTCATTAAATGCTTATATTAATACTAAGAATTCGGGGCGTGCCATTTAGCAAATTTCACGGCCCTCCGCAAAGATAATAACCCGTTAGTCGCTTTAGGCGCACTTTTAATAATTTTACCTCCTTAAATACGGGTGTGCCTTTCATGCAACCCAAATCCGAATCCCAAAACGTTGAATAAGAATATGTCGAGGATACGGGTGCATTTCATGTGACGTGATCCAAAAATACATTTTTAAACGACGTCCACTTTCTTAAAATTGTAATTAAAAGCGGTAAATAAGTCTAAATTTGCATTATAGGAGAACATGTATAATAATCAGATTTTAGCCAAATATAGCAGTTGAGCGACCGTGCTAGAACCACGGAACTCGGGAGTGCCTAACCCCTTCTCCCAGGTTAACAGAATTCCTTACCCGGATTTCTTGTTTGCGACTGTAATACAGAGTCAAACCCTTTCCTCGATTTGGGATTCAAACCGGTGGCGTGGGACACCATAAATCTCCCAAGTCACGACTCTGAATCTCTTAATAAACGAATCCCGTTTCGATTGTCCTTTAATTGGAAAAACTCCTTTTATTATACCTTTCCCCGAGGTGTAGTAGCGAAAAAGGAGGTGTGACAGCTCTGGCGACTTTGCTGGGGAACATGGA
Organism: Nicotiana glauca; assembly: GCA_026770625.1. Classification (NCBI taxonomy): domain Eukaryota; kingdom Viridiplantae; phylum Streptophyta; class Magnoliopsida; order Solanales; family Solanaceae; genus Nicotiana; species Nicotiana glauca. The sequence goes on from MU742317.1 coordinate 19,329, forward strand.
CCCAAAATTTCGGTTCAGGATTTAAGAATTCGAGCTCAGTTAAATTGTTATATGTGGCTTTATCTGATTTTTCTACATGTTCCATGCTATATGTGCTAAATGTTTTATCGCTTTGATATTTGTTGAATTGTATATAAACTGTCGCGAATCCCTTCCTCTCTCTGAGTCTTCTACATCATGGAGAAGGGTGCACTTCGTGTAGCTTCTCTTCTGTTTAGAGTCTTTCCCAATTTAGAACAAGGGTTGGATAAGTTGCTAAGCCGGCGGAGCTTCTGTATCCCCGGTATGCTGCCTCCCCCTCGGCTCGAGTTGTCCTCTCGGGTAAGCCAGGTCTAGACCAATAAACCTAGGGTTTAAACCTAGAAGAACAATAACCTCATGCCGGATCCTTAGTAGGACGTTTGTTTGCATCATGTGCATTTGACTTAGGGGACTCAACACAGGGGTTGGGTCCGTCTAGGACAGGTGACCTCAAATGAACTGACCATCCTGATGCATCTTACGTGCTACTTGCGCATTTATTTGCTCGGTTTTGCATGTTGACCGGCTTGTATATAATGAGTAAAAATTGTAAAAAATAGCAGTGTTAGGACTAAGTGAGGGTGTCCATCTATTTTGGAAAACCCAATGCCCAAATAGTACCGAAATGCTGCCAGATTTTTGAAAAATGAAAAAGAAAAAAAAAGAAAAACATTTGGAAAAATAGAAAGAAAATTGTTGTTCAAAATAGTTTTGATTTTGGCAAATCCACCCGAACTACGCTGGTTTGATTCTCACCGGATGTGAGATACGTAGGCAACCTTCATCGGGTCCAACCACCCTTTTCAAAAATAGCCAAATAATGTCAAAATTTTAAGTTTTTGTCAAAATAAGTCAGGTGATGCCATTCTTGTTTAAAATAATCCGAATGTCCCCAAAAGGACGCCGGAAGGCCGTTTTTGCAATAGCAGCCACCCTAAGTCATTTTTAATGGTTTGCGGGCACAACTTTAAAATCTTCCTCCGAGAAGTGCTGAAAGTCCGTATTTGCAAAACCAAGTCCTTGTTTTCAAAATAAAGAATTTTTTTTTTTGCAAAAATAGCCATTTTTCAAAATAAATCGTTAAAATCCCCTTTTAAATGTACAGGATGAATTCAAGTAACATTGAAACCTTCTCAGTCCTGAGCGAGATCCCCTTGAAACTCCATATGTGGTGGCATGATTTGGGAAAGGGAAGCAGAGATACTGTGGTGAAAATTTTGGGCGGTCTCGTTGATCTATTGAACATCAAACCGAGGAAGGATATTATCGAGGCACTAATACCATTTTGGGACCCGACCCATAATGTATTCCGATTTTCAGACTTTGAACTCACACCTACACTAGAAGAGATTGCAGGATACGTGGGTCTCAACGGGAACCTCCAAAGTAGATACCCATTGGCCCCACGATCGGTAACCGTGCATAGGTTCTTGGATTTGTTGAGCATCAGTCGGGACATTCAAGACCCGCATCTGATGGAGGGGTGTTGTCCACTGCATTTCTTATATCACTGGTATGGTAACCCAAAAGGTTTCGAGGAGCCAAACACCAGCTTGACACATGCCGGGAATAAAGACAAATGGGAAGCCCGGCGGGGATTAGCCTTCATGGAAGCCTTTCTGGGAGTTGTGGTTTGTCCAAGAAAAGATGGTCACATAGACCTCGGCCTTGTAGGGATGCTAGATGTTGCCATTAAGAAACCTACTAGCACAGTGGTTCCCCTGATTGTAGCAGAAATGTACCGAGCTTTGACCCAATGTCGAGAAGGTGTGAAATTCTTTCAAGGTTGCAATCTTCTATTACAGTTGTGGATGCAGGAGCACCTCTGTCATCGCATGTGGTATATGAACTACGGTTTAACCGGGCTGAGTTGTATTGCAGAATTTGGGACCCGGGTAATAGGTATTGAGTTCCCCGAGAGCACAGAAGCTTGGTCATCATGCTTGAGGTCTTTTACAGCGGAGAAAGTTGACTGGGCTTTCGGGTGGCTTCCTACTACCGAGGCTGTGTACACATCGGCAGACGTACCTTACATTCTTCTAATGGGTATCCAAAGTATCCAACCTTATGATCCTTACCGAGTCCTCAAGCAACTTGGGAGATTCCAACTGTTCATAATGATGAAGACCTGAGCGGGCAAGTCATTGAGTTAGGCCCGAAAGCTGCATTCCCGGAAGGAAAAATCCGAAAGATATGGAATGAGTGTCGGTACCTCGAGCCTAAAACCATAGTACATGACCAAGCTAGAGGCGAGGTAGATCCCAAATATTTGACGTGGTTTGGCAAAAGGTTTCAAATCCCTGAGAGACCCGCTAAAAGGCCACACATGCAGCAATTCACCGACGGGGCCCAGGTTCAATGGGATTGCCAAGCCAAGGAAAGGGAATACCGAGCTAGAATAGGAAAGTTGGAGCAACAGGTTCGAGACCTCCAATTCGAAAAGAGTGTACAGGCTGCAGCTGATGAAGGTGATAAAAAGAAGTTAGCTTAGGAGAATGAAGCACTCAAAGCCCAGATTCAACAAATGAAAAATAGATGCCAGGAATCAAGAAAGAAGTCTGTCTGATGAAAGGTTGATTAAAGGGTTAAAGAAACAAGTCTTGGACTGCCAGGAAGAACTGGAAAAATCTGAGGGGAATATGGTAAGAATTCGGGCACAGTGGGCCAAGAATACTGAAGAACGAGCCCAATTTGTGCAACAAATGAAGAGAAACTACGAGGGAACCATTTCCAACATGAAAAGAAAAATGAATACCCTTGAAGAAAAGGCAGCCCGGCGAGACAAAAAAATTCAGGTCGAGAGTGACCATTGCTATGGGTTAATTGCCGAGATGGAAAAGGAAATAAAATTTCTAAAAGACCTTCACTTCCAAGACTCTCAGGCACTTGAGGTTCGTACCCAACAAATAAGTCGACTCCTCCAAGAAAATGGCTGAGTCAGGGAAAGGATCAGAAGCATTGCCAACTATATTGTTATGAAGTGTCAGGCCGGTGAACGAATGGGTCGTACCACTTTCCTTGCCTCAGTAATGATATTTGTTCGCCAGGTCATGAATGATTTAGATCAGTTGCAATGTGGTCTTGCACGCAGGCCCGTGGCGATGCCGAATGATGCCCCGTGGGCCCCAGGATTTGAAGCTTTGATGTATTCCTAGTTAATCGAGTCTGTATTTTTTGTTTGAGCCTGTTTTGTACTTTTCCTTTTGTGAAAAAGAAAAACAAATAGTCTAGTAGTTTTGGTAATCGCAGTTGTTATTAATGAAAATTGAAAATTCCCCAAAAATTGTTTCCTTATTTTTGCGTTTATTTGCAAGAACTACGCTTGGTCTGATTCATGCGGGGTCATGATACGTAGGCAATCTCCATAGGATTCGCCCATAACCAAAAGAAAAAAAAAAGAAGAAAAGAAAAGAGAGAAAAGACAACAAAAAGGAAAAAGAAAGGAAAAGGAGAGGAAAAACAAGAAAGAAAAGAGAAAAATCGAGAAAGGGAGAGAATAGGAACAAGAGAAGACAAATGCAAGAGTGAAAAGAAGAAAAAAGAAAAAAAAACAAAACCAAAACAAGAGAAAGTTTGCAATTGGAAATAAGGAAAAGGCCGAGATGACGCACGCGACTGATCAAAAGCATAATAGGAACTGTTAACTGCCTAGGTGCATTCATTCCCCAAATATGCAGGTACCAATATGTTAAATGCCCTAACACTAACATGATGGTTTCATTTTATCATATCATTCCAGAAAGGTGGTTGGTTTGTGGTTTTAAAGTGGTAACTCTTCTTTTCAGCATAAGGACAAAAGGCAATGGCAAACAACAATAGAACTGAGTTGGTTGATGCCGGTGCCCAACAGCAGTTGGTTGAACGGGATAATGGGTTGGTTGAAGAGGTGTGGATATTAAGACAACACATGGCAGACATGTATCAGGCCTAGATGACTAGGAAGGCACCACCCCCGTCGTCACCGATTTTTTCGGATGCTGCCCTTACCCAAACTCACAACACAATGCCGGATGATCCTCCAAATTCTCCAGATACACCCGCTTATCACAACTTTCCCAACCACCCTAGTAGCTCCATCACTCATCCTCCAGTTACCTCTCCCCAAAATTGCCCTCCTGTCATATCCACTACCCCAAACAATGAACACCCACTCAAAGCTCGTAATGCCCAGTATCACTCCCCAGAGGTTGCCCACAAAGTCCTTGATTGATACAAGAAGAGCTATTGGGATGAGCTTCATGCTAGAAATGAAAAGGTTACAGGAAGAGAAGGGCGAGATATGCCAAAATTTAACTTGTATGATGGGCGTGGAGATCCGGTAGCCCACCTGAGGGTCTATTGCAACGAAATAAGGATTGTTGGAGAGAAAGATGACTTGATGATGGCATATTTTGGTGAGAGCCTGGCTGGGGCAGCCTTGGACTGGCATACTCGTCAAGATGTTGATAAGTGGCTTACACTGGGTGACATGGCTCAAGACTTTGTCCGATACTTTCAATGCAAATCAAGTGTTACCCCAGACCGCTCCTCGCTATCTAAGATGGAAAAGAAGCCAGAGGAAAGCTTTAATGAGTTTGGGATCAGATGGAAGGAGCAAGCTGCTCGAGTCAGTCCCCTGATTGGCGAAGAAGAAATGGTTGAGTTTTTTCTACAGGTCGAGGGACCCACCTACTTCAGTCATTTGATCCCGGCCTTGGGAAATCCTTTCAATGATGTATTAAAAATGGGGGAGCTAGTAGAAGAAGGGATCAAGTCATGCAAAATCATGAGTTGTTCGGAAGACATTCCAGTAAGCTTGGGTGGAAGAAAGAGAAATAGAAAAGACAATCCGATAGGTTTTCCTGATCAACACTTCCAGCCTCGACGTCATCCCCACGGGTATCCGTGTGCACCAGATGACTCTCCTAGACGCTACCTCTCTTTACAGAAATTCGAAAGTCACACATCACATTTACCCAGCTCCACAAAATGCATATCTACCCCCGCGAGCTTACCAAAAACACCCTGGATCAGGTTTTCAGCCCAATCCATCATTTAAGAATGAGAGGTTACGGAAGAAGAAAACCTTCACTCCGTTGGGAGAGTCATGTGCCAATCTGTTACAGAGGTTAAGGACATTGGACATGTTGAAGATGATTCAGATAAAAACGCCGAACCCTCTTTGGTGGTTTATTTTGTTGTCATTTCTGTTGTCCGGGTTATTTCAGGGTTGTAATCCGGATATTATCTTGTGACTCAAACCCTTCTATCTTTTCACTTTGCCTTGTTTGCTTGTTTAGTATTGTTCAAGGGTTGTAACCCTAGCCTAGTTTGCTTGTTTTGTCATTTAAACCCTTTCACCATCAGTCTAATGCAATTCTCTGTTTCCTGCCATTTCTAGTCATTTTGTTTAGTTCTCTTCTCCGTTTACAGTTCTTTTCATGCTAGTTCTAGTGACATGACATGCACACATAATTCTCAGCCTGGTTTTAAAAGTCAGTTTAGTAATGAAGCAATGAAACAATGTTGAAGATGATAGGGACATTTTAGGGAAATAAGTAAGGGCATTTTGAGATCACTTCGAGCCCAAATTGTGTGAAACTGAGGCAAATAGAACATAGAGAAATACAGATGAAATGCATCATGCCCCAAGTTTACAGGGGCCATTCGTGGTACCGCGTTTGGTATCCACTGGTGCTGGGTAATTGATAAATGTAGAAGGCAAATGTGCGAATATGGTTATTGATTCTGGTGCAATCAAAAGATGTTATGTATGTTTTCCTCAACTTGTTAATTGTGTAGTTTGTACTTGGCATATGTTTGGAGATTGAAATGACGAAGGCATTTTGTTCTGCCATCCAAACACTTTATCCTTTGTTACCCTTTTTGAGCTTTATTTATGTTCTTTCATACCCCTCTTTCGGAATCAGTAATAAAACTTGTAAGCCCGAGCAGGAGAAAGTAAGTAGAGAAACAAGAGAAAAATAGTGAAATAGAAAAGGAGAGAAAAGAAAATAAAAGAGAAGAAGAAAAGAAGAGAAAAAAAAAAGAAAAGAAAAGAAGAAAAGAAGAAAAGAAGAGAAAATAAAAGAAAAAAGAAAAGGAAAAAAAGAAGAGAAGAAAGAACAGAAAAGAAAAGAAAGGAGAAGAAAAGAGAAAGAAAATAAAAGAAATGAAAAGAAAGAAAGAAAAGTGGAAAAGGAAAGGTTGTAACAACGAAGTAATTTTAGGGTCTGAACTACATTTGACTTGATCCCAAAAGGGTACGTAGGCAGCCTCTCTCTGAGGTTCAGTCACACCAAATAAAAATCCAAGAGTCCCCAAGAAAGAAACTGGGGCAGAAGTTGTGGTTGTTGTGAGAAATCTGATTTTGAAAGTTGTAATTTTGAACCCATGTTAAATTGTTTTGAGCCTTTGATACCCTTTCTTTCTAACCTTATCCAAAAGCCCACATTACGGTCCAAAGAAAGACCTTCCGATCAGTCTTTTATAAATGCCGAGTCAAGCAAGAAGAAGTGATTCATGTCAAGGGCAACACGCCGGTCCAAACGAAGGAAATGAAGAGTGAGAGTCTTGTTGATGAGAACCCTCACGGGTACCCCAATGCGATGAAAGATGAGAGAAGTTAAAAAGGAGAGAGTCTTGTTGGTGAAAACCTTCACGGGCACCATAAGGCGACGGTAAGACGAGAGAAAGACCAAAATGAGAGAGGCTTGATGGTGAAAACCCTTCAGGCACTACAAGTCGAATAAGGACTGTGAATCAGATCGGGTAAGCGGAGCATTGAAGCCCAGTTTCATGGCGAAAAGGTGTAACAAGAGCCGAACATCAGATTTGCTAAACAGAATAGGCTGCAGGTGCATGTCAAGGTCGTTAGAGTTGGTATCCACATCCGATAGGTTTCTACTTCGTAGTTTGCTTGTTAGGAATCATCTCTTTCGTTGTCCTCCCACTATATTCCTTTTGTCCTATTTACTTCCTCCTCTTGAGTCTGTCTGGTCATAACAAGCGATAAATGACTTCAAAATCTGCCACCAAGCTTTCCAATTAAACAAAACGGGATCTGGTGAACACCTCAAGGCGTCAAGTCAGGAAAGAACAGTAGGAACACTGAGTTAGCAACAATCAACATGCTTTGGGGATCCTTGTGAAATGCAACGACTTGACATATGTCAATTCATGAACAATGCCACAAATGAAGGGTGTCACACCGTAAATTCGTAGGACATGACCGGCGCTCGATCGGGTATCCCCAGTCAAGCGGACCTGGGTGCCTTTCCTATCCCACGCGTACCCCGTATTTTCATTGTCCATTAATCAAAGGAAATAGTCATTTATAATTAAAACACCATTTTTACAAAACATACAGAGTCACTTAATGAGGTTTACAACTTTCAACGCCCAATATACAAAATACATATTTACATAAGTTCGCAACCAACATTTACTATCTACGGAGCCTCTAAACATGAAAAAGGGATGATATAGTACTTGCCGGTAACAAGGCTCCGGCTATACCTTATACAAATATCAAAACAAGATCCAAAACAGAAGCGGATGAGACACGCATGGCCCCGAAAAGAAAGGGGCTCACCAATTCAGCTGACAGGAAGTGATGAGGAGCTACGGTTGGTGGACTGGAGTACCTTCTATTGATCCCCCTACAATCATAACATGAATGTAGCGCCCCTGGAAAAAGGGACGTTAGTACAATTGAATTGTACTGGTATGTATGAACAAACTTGCTCCAAGTAAACTCAAGCCAAACGCAAGTAGGTAACAGTAATAGAAACAACAATCAAATGCGCAAGAAAGGAACAATTAAGCCAAACAAGTTTTCAATCTCTCCTATTTCCCCTTCCACAATTCGACATCAATGATTTCACAATTTGCTCATATGTTGATTTAAATAGTGATTTCGATCACTTTCCACCCTTATTACCTTGTCCACCCTTATTACCTCGGCCACCCTTATCACCACAACCCATACCTTATAACTTCGTGTTGTGGCGTGCAACCCGATCCCACTGTATAGTCACAATTCACAAACAACACAACAACAATCAACAATTCACAAGGATCAACAACAAAACTTCTTAAGAAATAACAACAACAATTTACAATTATTTCCATAGCCATCAATACTATTTTCCTTCATATCCAATAACTCACATGTGCTTTACTTTACAACGATAATTGCCCACAATAAGCCATAGATGTGGTTATCACAGTTATTCTAGATGCATCATTCACGATTTTCTTCCATCATTTGTTTCTCAACTCTTACCACATAACACTTTCACGATCACGCATTTAGTTTATTGCCAGTTACTTGCACCATTATATCGGGAGACTTAACCACAACAATCAATCAAACCAATCACAAGAATTCCACAACAATCACAATCATACAAATCAGAATAATTTTCATGAATAAGCCACGTAGATATACATACCAAACATTCGTACACCAAACAAGGTGCTTCTACAAGGATCAAGGTTAGCCATACATACCTCGATTACGCTTTCTTTAAGTTACTACAACATTCTGGAAATTCTAGCAATTCCAATCTACTATGAGACATAACAAAATTGAACACAAATTAGAAAGGTATTCATGGTTTCAGCTCATTTGGGCATTTTATCAAATACTAGTTGAGCATCTTGATTTCAAATCTATTTTACAAGGTTTCCTTCATTTCCCAACCCAATCTTTACCTATTTATGTTAAACAATCTTCCCACAAACCTAATTTGTACATGCATGAATACATAGTAGTATTACACCCAAGAATCATACATCAATACCCCATCTTGTACCCCAAACTCTAAATCAAAGCCTAATGTATAGAATCTTACCTCTGAGATGAAGAACTTGTGATTGGGTTCTTTGATTCTGGAAGATTGATGCAAGCTTTGGATGATTTAAATGTTGGGTTCCTCCTTCTCTCTCTAAAATTCTCTCACATCTCTCTTAAATTAGTAAGAAATGACCCCAAAATGAACCTAAGGCCTATATATCAAAATGGGGTCGGGTTATAAAAATAGGGAAATTAACCCTCCGATGTCAGGTCTGCTATAGCAGAATGGACTGCAGAACGCGAATGCTGGCCGCATAATGCACCGCAAAATTGGCGTCCAAAACTAGGCTACACTGGTCCAATTTGCGACCTGATTTGCGACCACAGATAAAAAATGCGGACCGCATAATGGACATTGAGATTGCAGATCTGACATGACACATGATCGCATTTTCCAGCCTTTGGTAATTTGATCATACCTTTATGTAGGAATGTCCAAATGACGAACGGTTTGAAGTGTTGGAAACTAGACTCAAAGATCTTTCATTTGATAGGTTATTCATTACATAAAACAATATACATATTTAGAAGTGCTTGATCAAAGTGGGGACTTGTGCAAGTACCTTTGTAATCTTAGCCTATTATGAACTTTTCCAATTTTCCTTAGACTTAGGCCTTTCCTTGGTCCCCAAATTACTTACCATAGGACATATACACATATTTACCAAGTCCAATTGATGTACACCATGTTAGTAGCACATAAAATATTTTAATTAGCCTACGTGGCACCACGAAATCCTAGGTTACTTAGCAAAATTTTCCCGGGCCTTACATTCTCCCCCCCAGGATCATTCGTCCTCGAATGAGGAGTACAGTCTTCCCCAAACACTTTAACGTCACACATCTCTTTTCTAACCTACCTCAAGTCCCAAAATTTTGACTAACTCCCAAATGTTTAAGAAATTTCGGCAGAGTCTCTTTTGTAACTAGGCCTATCCACCTGTCAGAGAACCACCTAAACCATCCTAAAAACACATCCATAAATCGACAAAACACCATAGTGTACATATTAATAACAAGAACCTCAGCATTACAAGAATTACATTATCACGATGATACCTGGGCATGGACCGCACATTTTTAAATCATAACACCTAGAAGGTACCTTTCACATCAAAACCAACTGCTTTACAATCAAGAGAACATGTTTTATTTCAACAACATTCTCGGCCTTTATTGTGGCCTCTTATACTTACAAATTTTGCCATAACATTTTCACAGATACAATCTCCACCCCCAGACTTACCTAACAAGGATGACAAATATATATCTCGCATAAGCTAACTATCACTGACTTCACCTTCAATAATTTCCACCAAAATAATACACAATTGATCTCCACTAACTTTCTTAGACATAGACATGTGAATCCACAGAATATATGGCGAACAACTATGGGGACACTTCATACTCCTAGTGCGGCCTAATGTGGAATACACTTATGCAACCTTTATTATCAACTCACATAACATCTTCAGGGGAAAATATTGAGAATAGCCTGCTCACCCTCCAAACTCTAAATCTCTAGGCGAACACTCACACTAAACCATCAATGACCTTCAACAATTACCCTAAGATGTGCTATCATAAACTGACCGTAAAATTACTTATCAAATATATATGTGATCACATTGTGAAGCTTCATCTTTGACTCGTCTGAACTTACAACACTCAATGGATGTAATACAATGCGGAACAACAGAGTTCAAGATCAGACTGGAGTTATTCAGGAATCCATTTAGGCACTGAGCAGAGGATTCCATGAGGTTACATGCTAAGAGACACGAGGATTTCTATTAATGATGCTGATATGGTCAATCATTGTGACGACATCAACTATTAGACAATTAAAGCATTGGGGTAACTCGTACACTGGCAATAGGAACCTTTAAGGAGGAATATTCAAGTACGTGACCTAGTCGTGTCACAACCCTAGTTCACCAATTGTGAACACGTCATGATGGCACCTAGTCTTCACGACCAGGAAAGCCTAAGACATTGCGGAAGTAATAACAATTGCGAAATTTATAATCAAAACTAAATAACATGAGTAATGTATACAGTTGCCGCCTGGCACAAACACTTTAATACCAAATACTGAAGTAACCTCCAAGACCTGGAAACCCACAGGCAACACAGGCAATAAGAAATCTTACACTGCTCTAATCACCAGAATAGTCTAATACAAAGAAGGATCGAAATAACATCTAATAGCTATGGATAAAATGAGAAGGAGACTTTGCGGATCTGCGGACGTAGCAGATGTATACCTCAAGTCCCTAATACACTCCCTGACAGCTACTAATGGTACGCCTGCTCAGAAGCACCTGGATCTGCACATGAAAAACATGCGCAGAAGAGGCGTGNACCTCAAGTCCCCAATACGCTCCCTGACAGCTATTGACGGTACGCCTATTCGGAAGCACCTGGATCTGCATATGAAAAACATGGGCAGAAGAGGCATGAGTACACCACAGCCGTACTTAGTAAGTGCCAAGCTTAACCTCGGTTGGGTAGTGACGAGGAAAGGTCAGGGCCCTACTGAGATAGAAAAATAACATAGCAAGAGATTAACAGCATCGAAGTCTGATGAAAACTAATGAACACAACGATGTGATAAGACAGATCAATGAAATATATTATTGCAAGACAAAACATTAACACCGAGTAAATACAGCAAAATTACAAGAATACCGACGAGGGTCTTCCAGGATACCGTCCTGTAGCCCTTTTCTCAACT
>MU742319.1:0-79859 GCA_026770625.1 Nicotiana glauca
TGTTGGTACTTGTTTTGGTATACTTTGGGACTCTTCCAAGCTAATTAATGATTTTTTACATAATGTGAAAAGTTTAAGGATTAATTATGAATTGTGAATTCTTTGAAGCGTTGTCTCAAACGATAAAACACTACCGAGTAAGAAATGAAAGAATTGGAAAGAGATGTGATTATCTCCCTTGCCGAGATGTGTAAGTTGTTGTTATTGCTATCTTGCCGGGATTTGGCCGTTTAATTATGTTTTTCCCTTGCCGGGACATTTCTTGTTATTATTTATTTCCCTCGCCCGTTTGGTTGTGATTGTTGTTTGGGTGAGGAAGAGTGATGATGCACGAAGGGTCATTTCGTGCCATTGTTGATTATATTTGCACGAAGGATCATTCCGTGCCATTGTTAATTATATTATGCACTAAGGGATATTCCGTGCCATTGTTGATTATATTATGCACGATGGGGTCATTCCGTGCCATTGTTTGATTATATTTGCACGAAGTATCATTCCGTACCATGAAATGAGAGTTATGTGAGGAAACTACGAATGGTGATGCCATGCATTTTATTTGATTGCTTTGGGTGAGGATGAGAGTAAAAGCACGAAGGTTGATGCCTTGCAACTGTTGGATTTGTTGTTTTTGTTAATTATTGTTCTGCCCTGTTTCTTATTTAAGTTTATGACTTTTATATCCGGATTGTACTCCCTCATAGCATGCTTCCCTCCCTTTTAACTGTTTAGTTTTGGTATTCTTTCCTTTAATTGCACATATATATAGAACTGCACAGGTTGATTTGGTAGTCCTGTCTAGCCTCATCACTACTTCGTTGGGGTCAGGCCAGGCATTTACCAGCACATGGGATCGGTTGTGCTGATGCTACGCTTCTGTGCTTTTTGCACAGATCACGGTACCGGAGCAACTTTTGGACCACAGCAGTATCACATCGAGTGGGAGCTGACTTCAGTCTAGGGACTACGAGGTAGCCTAGCTGGCGTTCGCATGCCGGAGTCCCTTTCTATATCTTCTGTTTGTTTTCATTGTACCGAGACAGACACTGTGTACTTTTCTATTCAGACTTGTTTGTAGCATTCATTAGTAGTTCGTGAGATAGCGACTCCAGTCTTGGGTAGTGAAATTTTAAGCTTCCGCATTTTGGGTTTTCAGTTATTTATGCTATAAAAGACTTCCGCTTTTATTTAAAGGTTTATTATTGCTATTATTATTGTGTTGTTATCCAAAAAGGTTTAAATATTTGGCTTGCCTAGATCCTACAGTATGCGCCATCACGATTCCCGATGGTGGGAAATCCGGGTCGTGACATTATTATTGTACTTACGGGAAAAATATCAACAAATATTACAACTATAAACACAAACTCAATCTGATATTGATTAATCTTTAGCATTTTATCAAACCGCGGGAGGGGAAAAGAAGAGAAGAATATATGATTTTGGATCTCAAGTAAAATATTTTTATGGGCCGAATCTTCGTGCCTCTTCTGGATCTGATGCTTCTTCATCAGCAGCACCTTCGTCAGCACCGATGGCAAATTTGGATGAGTTAGTGAAGCGATTGATTCTTGCATTGAATGATCATATGGTTCTTGTACTGACTAATCACGTGCTTCCTGTGTTGGCTTTGCGAGGAAGAGGATTGATAGCTTTACCATCATATGTGCAAGATAATCACACTGATCACCCATCAACTATGGCACCTCCAGTTCCTCCTTCTTCAACTAATATTAACGAGGTTCATGCATCGTTTTCTGATGATGACCTTCACTCTCCAATATCTTAGTAGTTAACAGTTTTTATTTGAAATTTATTTTGGTATTGTAGATGTTTGGTATTAACAGGTCCATGCATTGCTTTTTGATGATTACCTTCACTTTTGGTTGAACTTTATTTTAGTATTGTACATTTTTAATCTTAATTATACATTTGCATTTTGGTATCTATTTTGGATCTTGTAGAATATTAATTTCTATGAATTTCAGTTATTTATTAAGAGTATATTATATATGCTTGAACAATATGTTTTTAATTAAATAAAATAAGAAAAATATAATTTGAGATGGATTTTCTTCCTAGCTATAATTAATATAGTATTACAGGGCGCGATAGATTTGCGACAAAAGATTTTCATCGCTAAAAGAAAGGCAAATATGTCTCAATAATATTAGCGACGGATTAGCGACAGAATCTTTTTGTCGCCAATTAAATCCAGCGACGAAATGACTTATTGATTTGGCGACAAAATTGATGATACTTGCGACGGATATGTGTTGTCGCTAAGAGTAGCAACAGATACAAACTGTAGCTAATTCATCGCTAACTTAGCGACGAATTCAATTTTTTCGTTAGTAAAGGGTTAGCTACGAGAAAATTAGCGACGAACACAAATCTGTTGCTATTCCGTCGCTAAACAGGTGTAGCAACAAAAATATACTATTTAGCTACGGAATTTGTCGGTCGCTAAAGTCAATTTTTTTTTTGTAGTGGTAGTTCATGTCATAGAAATTACTTTGTTGTTGTGTTTTTCTTTCCTTTTTCTTCCTTTTTCTCTTTTTTTCTTTTCTTTCTTCTTTTTCACTTTTTGTTGTTTTGTTGTTTTATTTTCATTTTTCTTTTTCTTCTCTTTTTCTTCTTTTTCCTTTTCTTTTTCCTTTTATTCTTCTTTTTCTTCTCCCTCTTTTCATTCTTTTTCTTTTCTCTTTTTCCTTAACTTATCTTTCACGCTTGTGTTTCTGATCTTTGCAACTGATTCTGAAAGAAGGGTATGAAAGAAAATAAATAAGGCTCAAAAGGGTAACGAAAGATAAAGTTTTTAGATAGCAGAAAAAAATATCTTCGTCATTCCAATCTTCAAAGCATGCCAAGTACAAACAATACAATTAAACAAACATTCATAACATCTTCTGATTGTGCCAGACTTAATAACTATATCCATTCATTCGCCTTCTTCATTTGTTAAATACAAATCACCATTAGACAACACCCTCACTCTCATTACCACGAACGGCCCATGTCAATTTGGCAAACTTGCCTTTAGCTTCAACCTGATACGGCATGATCCATTTCAATAGGGTTTCTTTATGTTCTATCTGCCCCAATTTCACATGGTTCGGGCTTCAATTGATCCCAAAGTGTCCAAATCTGTTCTTTTTTCCATCAAGTGCCCCTGTCATCTTCAAAATTGCTTCAATGCTTCATGACTAAACAAACTTTTGAGCTCAGGCTGAAAACTACACATGTATGTCATGTTACTAGAGCCAACGGGAAAAGAATTGTAGTAAGAAAAGAGAACTAAACTAAATAAAATGGCTAGAAATAACAACAAACAAGAAGTCGCACTAGACAGGCGGTGAAACAGCTCGAACAACAAGACAAGCAAACTAGACTAGGGTTACAACCCTGGAACAAACCTAGACAACACTAAATGAGTTACTACGACTAAACAAACCAGGCAAAATGAAAATATAGAAGGGTTTGAGTCACAAGACAATATCCGAATTACAACCCTGAAATAACCCAGACAACAGAAATGACAACAAAATAAGCCACCAAAACTCCTCCCTGGCTAACCAAGAAAAGAGCATCTTTCCAATCCTCAAACTCAACATCCTAGCCACTGACTTCTGCATCAACAACACTAGGAACTTCACAAGTCTTCATCACATTGTTCTTAACAAATTGCTTTTGGGTTCCTTTCGCCGGCTCGTTCTTAAGGTCAACCTATGATAGCACTGAAAGATTAGTAGCACGTGGGCCTCCGAGGCTTCCAGAAGAATTCTCACATTCCTTTTCAAAATAAATCATACCCACCATATGCGTCTCATTATGCACAGGCGATGGACTTTGGCTGGTGTCTGCTGCATCTGGATTTTGTACGACAATGTCGCCTGCATCAAAAAGCTTCTGAATCGCATTCTTCATATTCCAACACTTCTCTATGTCATGCCCGGGGCATCTGAGCAACATGCACACCTTTGAGAAAAATCAAACTTCTTTGGAAGAGGGTCTGCCATTTTTATCTGGATCGGCTTCAACATGTCAAAATTCCTTAGCCTCTGGAACATATTGGCATATGACTCTCCCAATGGAGTGTATGTTTTCTTCTTCCGCAACCTCTCATTCTTAAATGCTTGATTGGGCCGGAAACCTGATCTAGGGGGTTTTCGATAGGCTCGTGGGGTAGATAAGCATTTTGTGGGGCTGGGTACCGGGAAAGTGATGTACGCCTTTGGGAGTTTTGTGGAGAGAAGTAACATTGGGGAGGGTCATTTGGTGCACAAGGATATCCACGGGGACGATGTCAAGGCTGGAAGTGTTGATCAGGAATGCCCAGCGGATCATCTTTTCTATTTCTCTTTCTTCCACCCAAACATACTGGGATGTTCTGAATGTCTTCTGTAGTGCCTTTCAACGCCGAATAACTCATGATTTTGCCTGACCTGATTCCCTCTTCTACCATTTCCCACATTTTTAACACAACATTGAAAGGCTTACCCAAGGCCAGGACCAAATGAATGAAGTAGGTGGGCCCTTGGGCTTGTAGTAAAAGCTCAACCATTTCTTTTACACCAATCGGGGTACTGACTCGAGCAGCTTGCTCCCTCTATCTAAGCCCAAACTATCTAAAGCTTTCCTCCGACTTCTTTTCCATCTTAGATAGGGAGGAGCGATCTGGGGTAACTCCTAATTTGTATTGAAAGTATCGAACAAAATCTTGAGTCATGTCACCCAATGTAGGTCACTTACCAATATCTTGACGATTATGCCATTCCAAAGCTGCCCTAGTTAGGATCTCATTGAAATATGTCATCAGCAACTCATCTTTCTTGCCAACATTTATCATTTCACTACAATAAACCCTCATGTGGGATACCAGATCTCCACACCTATCATACAAGTTAAATTTTGGCACTTTGAACCCCGCGGGCAGGCGAACGTCAGGGGACACAAACAGTTCTTTGTAAGCCATGCAGGCCATCTCTTCTTGTGAACTTTTCATTTTCAACATGAGGCTCATCCCGCCTGCTCTTCTTTTATGAATCAAGAACCTTGTGGGCAACCTTTGAGGGGTAATATTGGGCATCATGAGCTTTGAGTTGGTGTTCGTTTTTGGGAATAACGGATATGACAAGAGGGCCATTTTTAGGAGAGGTGATGGGAGGAAGAGTAATGGAGATACTGGGGTGATTGGGAAAACTGTGATAAGCGGGTGGATCTGGAGAGTATGGAGGATCATTTGGCATTGTGTCCTAAGTTTGGGTAAGGGCAGCATCTAAGAATCTAGATGGTGGCGGAGCTGGTGCCTTCCCAGTCATCCAAGCCTGATACATGTCTGTCATGTTTTGTCTTAACATCTTTACCTCTTCAACCAACCCATTGTCCTGTTCTACCAACTTCTTTCGGGCATCGATATCAACCAACTCAGTTCTGTTGTCGTCTGCCATTGCCTTTTGACTTTATGTTGTAGAGAGGAGTTACCACTTTAAAAACCACAAACCAACCACCCTTCTTCTTTGAATATAACAAAATGAATCCATCAAATTAGCGTTAGGGTATTTAACATAAAATAATCTCACTTTATGTGCAATGCACCTAGCCACAGTTATAGGTTCTAAAATGACTTCGGGGGTACAAAGGTTAGTTGGCATCATCCCAATTTGTTCATTTCAACCTCTCTTTTCTTCGCTTTTATAGCACTTGCTTACTCATTTCCCTTCCTCTTTTCCCATCTAATTATCACTTTTTTCTTTCCTCTCATTTCTTACATCTCATGATTTCACCTCTTTTTTCTTCTTTTTTTTCTTTTTCTTTTTTTTCTTTTCCTTTCTTTTAATAATAAAAAAATGATTTGATCCAACCCTACGTAGGTTGCCTACGTATCATGACGCTGCATGAATTAGATCTTTGCGTAGTTCTGGAAGATCGGGAATAAAATAAAGAAACTAACATTCCTTTTTTTTATTACCTTAATGACCACTCTGATGAGAAAAGAAGAATAAAAGAAGAAAATTCTTTTATTTTTTTGAATTTTCTAGGCTTAATGTTCTATAACCTATTCTAAACTCAAGCGTAACGAGCATGTATTTTTTCTCTTTTTCCTTTTAGTTTTGAAACGGATACTCCATGAGAAATCATTAAGAAAAAAAACCCTAGAAGAGAAAAATATTTTTTATTCTTTTTTTTAGGAAGGAAATTTAAAGAATGAACCAAAGAAAAAAATATCTTGAATTTTCATTTGATACTCTAAAGAGAAACTTCGAAACGAGAAATGAAAAAGATAAAAAAGTTATTTTTTTTTTGGATTTCAGTTTTTGATCACCTAAGGAAGAAACTTAAAGAATAAATATTTTTTTCTTCTATATACAATGTCCTAAAGTTCTAGTGAAAAGAAAAGATTTTTTTCATTTTTCGTTTTCATTGATTTTCCAAAGAAGAACCTCAAAAGATTTTTTTTTGGATTTTTGGAATTAATATCTTAAAGAAAACATTTAAGAGGTACTAAAAGAAAATTTCTTTTTTTTTTTTTGAATTTTTGGTCCTAATATAGTCCCACAAGAGGGGTTGCTCTGATGGTAAGCAACCCCCACTTCCAACCGAGAGGTTGTGAGTTCGAGTCTTCCCAAGAGCAAAGTGGGAAGTTCTTGGAGGGAAGGATGCCGGGGGTCTATTTGGAAATAGCCTCTCTACCCCAGGGTAGGGGAAAGGTCTGCGTACACACTACCCTCCCCAGACCCCACTAAGTGGGATTATACTGAGTTGTTGTTGTTGTTGTTGTTGTTGTTGTCCTAATATAGTAAAAAAATAATATAAAAATAATATTTATTTTAAGTTCTAGATATTAATTGCCTGAAGGAAAAACCACCTCAAATTTTTTTTATTTCTACAATTAGTATTCTAAAGAAAATTCCTAACGGAAATATAAAACGCAAAATCTTTTTTTTTTTGGATTTTTCATTTATTACACACACCTTTTCAAATGCAAAATAGAAAGTACAATAATAATAAAACTCGACATTACTATATAAAACTAAAAGCTAAAACACGACATAAAAAGAAAAACAGACTCAAAACGTAAAAAGGAAAGAAAATCTTCTTTTAATCCACTCCTGAATGAGCGACCCTGACTAGATGTCTTGGGGCTCTGTCATGCTCAAACTCCGGTAAGTAAATTCACACTTGTATGAGAAAATTAAAACCAAATAGGTTAAAAACCTAGAACGCTATGTGAGACAATAACCCTTCATGTTGGAAACGTGCAAGACATGATTTAGGCTATTTTTGCAAAGGGGCTTATTTGACCAAAATGTGGCTAGAAGTCCAAAATTTGTCCAAGACCCCCCAAAGCCAAGAATCTAAGATTTATTGGGAAGACCGGACCATATGTGAGTTGCCTACGTATCACGCCCCGAAAGACGAGAATCAGGTATGCGTAGTTCGGGCAGATTGGATACATGCGAGAATTTTAAAAAACAACTAATTTAGAGAAAACATATTTTTTTTTTGCTTTTTCTTAAAAAAATGATGAAACATGCAAAATCTTTTTGGATTTTCTTTTTTCCAATTTTTTTGATTTTCAGAAAATGATGAAAAAGTGCAAAATCTCTTCTTTTTTTGATTTTTCAACCTTTTTTTTCCTTTACAAAAATGTGACAGAAAATATAATTGGGCCCCACTCGCTTTATCTTCACACTTCACCCTCTCTTTTTTTTTTCTATTTTTTTATTTGCCCTCAATTATCAATGGTCCATCAAATGACCCTTTTACCCTTGAAAATTACAACATGTAGCACATAGGATGCATCAGAATGGTCCTTTTCATTTTGGGTACACATGTCCAAGACAGACTCAACCCCTGTGTTGAGTCTCCAAAGTCAAATGCACATGATGCAAGCAAACGTTCCTACAAGGGATCCGGCATGAGGCTCAGTTATTCTAGGTTCAAAACCTGGGTATGTGTTATAGACTGTGTACCCTAGCAGACAACTTGAGCTGAGGAGGGGGCTACGTACCAGGAACCAAAAGGCCATCCGGCTTAGTAACTTATCTGAGCCTCTTTCTTATTTCAGGGTATGACACTATCATAATAGGGAATCTCGACCAGTGAGCACATCCCCAAAGATGAGAAGAGAAGAGTTTCGTAGCAGTTTATATACAATTCCAGATAATATCAAAGCGGTAAAAAGCAACATTTTGCATATTAGGCCCAAACATGTAATAAAACCAGATAATAAACAAAGCTAATTATAACAATTATTCTAAGCTCGAATTCTTGAACCCTAAACCAGAAGTTCTGGGTTCTTCTCCCCAGCAGAGTCGCCAGAGCTGTTACACCTTCTTTTTCCGCTACAACCCCGGAAGGGGTATAAGTAAGGGAGTTTTTCCAATTAAAGGACAATCGAAACGGGATTATATTTTTAAAAGATTCAGAGTCGCCAGTTGGGAGATTTATGGTGTCCCAAGTCACCGGTTCAAATCCTGAATCGAGGAAAGGGTTGACTCTGTATTACAGTCCGCGAACCAGAAATCCGGGTAAGGAGTTCTGTTAACCCGGGAGAAGGTTTTAGGTATTCCCGAGTTTCGTGGTTCTAGCACGGTCGCTCAACTGTTTTTATTGGCCTATTTATCTGATTTAAAACATTTTGAACCTATGTGCAATTTTAACTTTTCAACCGCTTTTATTTAGTTAATTAAAGGAAGATTGCAACGTCATTTAAAATATGTTTCAAATCACGTCACATAAGTGCACTCGCAGTCCGCAACATATTTTATCTAACGTTGTTGAAATTTAGATTTGGGTCACATAAATGCGCACCCGATTTTTGGAAAAGTAGTTTATTAAATAGCACGCCTGAAGCAACTACGCATTCGCAAATTTGCGAGGACCATGAAAATTCACTAAATGACACGTCTCGATTTCTAAAGATTCAAAATTAATTAAATAAGACCATGGATTTTGAGATTTTATTTGGCTCGTAGAAATATAACAAAATGAAAGCAGTAGCAGTCTTCTACAACCCAAGCCTCCTTTCTTATTTAATCCTATAGCCCACGTATCTTAGCAATCCAATTGGTCAAACTCTATTCTTTCTAAATTAATTATAAAAAACAGAAATTCCATAAATTTACATCAAAATCAATCACATGATAATAAAGACGACATTAACACACAGAAAAGCTTAAGAAAATTTGTTCTTTCACGGCGCGATCATGATATTGAAAGAGAAATGGACCTTTTATTGATGCACAAAACTGAAAATTGCAAATTAATCGGGCTAAACAAAGCAACAATCCTTAGATCGGAATACCTAAATTATAAATCGGAACCTCGAATCGACACAGGAACACTCGACACCCAAACTTGAAGCAAACGTCTACACAAGCATGTGGTAGAACGTTGCATGAGAGATGTAACTCAATTTCTCAGAATCCTTAAGTCTAAAATCCACCGCAACTACATTCAAGTTTCTTCCACTTCTAATAACATTTGAGTTAACTAGTACTTTTGCATTTCAAGGAGCACCAGAGAGATAAGATATGCTCAATTCACTAAGAAAGAGCTCTTTAACCTTTTCAACAACAGTTCGGGCTGATAAGGTCGAAACTATGTGTACCCAAAATATTTCTTAAGTGTCGAATGCATTTCTTTGTTTGCCGTTATCGCCGGAGGCCCTAACAAGAAGAGGAACGAATCGTCGTCGACTTAGGCCATCTCCAACGGTACTCTATTTTTTGCACCAAATCCAAATTTGGTGCAAGAAATAAAGTAAAATTGCTCCAATGGTAATTTGGTGCAACACTATTCATTACTCTATATTTGATTTAATAATATTTTATTCATTTTTTTTATTGTTGAACTTTTAATTAATTATATATTGTGTATATAATTAACTTTTATATTAAGATTTTTATAATTTTAATTTTATATCCTATTTTTTGATATATTAATTTTTGTATATATTATATTTATATAAAATTATAAGTTAATTTTATTATTGTTATAATTGTNTAATTTTATATCCTATTTTTTGATATATTAATTTTAATGTATCTTCAATGGAATTCAAGTTCGTCAATAAAATTTTATTTTCTTCTTTGTATTCTTTTTGTCTCGAAGCTTCATTTCTTGAGTTAGTTGCCTTGTCCATCGCTTCAACAATCCGATTATTTTTCGAGTGCACCATTTTCGTGTAATCGTCATCAACCTTTCTCTTCAATTTTGTTTTCTTTACCCCAGTAGGTCGTTGTAATGATGTGGCCTCACCTGCAACATCCTCATTTAAATTTAGTAAAAATGATGACAAATTACCCGACGCTACCACCGATGAAGATGGAGTAGGAGCCTCAAGCTCCGATGATGCATAAGTAGAGCCATGCTTTCTTGCGTTTGTTCTTCCAAGATCAACGTCGCTAAACTTCTCAAAATCTTTCATCATATCCCACACATGATCTAATTTAAAGCCTTTTTTAAAGTTCGGGTCTTGCATAAGTAAAGTTTTTGCTTGTGCAATCTGCAGTATTTAAGTAAAAGTAAGATAAACAATAAGCATACATATAAATATAGTATAATCAATTTACTATAAAAATGCTTACGATATCTTTTTCGGAAGCACCACTAGTTCGACTTGACGAATACATCCCTTTAATTTTCTGACAGTCTTCTCAATTGATTGAAATCGACATTGCACCGTTCTTTGGTTGCGCTCCACCCAATTCTCTTCCTTTCCATGATTGTAACCTGCAACGATTCTATTCCAAAAATTATCTTTAGATTGATATATTCTCGTTATTGGATCTTGTGAAACATCTAAATAAACTTGACATAATAATTTATCTTCATTTACAGTGTATCCTGCCGACCGACCAGACATTTTTAAGTGATTAGAGGAAAAATGGATTATAAGATTACAGAAAAACAAAAGCTAATTGTGGTTATGGAGTAGTATATTCCCTCTTCAATATACAGAGATAAAATAGACACAAAGGGCATATTTTATCTTAATATCAACCGTAGGATTGGATTTCATCACATTATGAACTGTAGGATGGATTTCCTCATTATTTCTACATTATCGTTAAAAATAAATACAAATAAAATATTCACATTTGGATATTAACCGTATGATGGATCTATAAAATCCAACATCATTTAGAATGAATTTTAATCCAACATTCTTCAACATCATCTCTACACATTCTTCAAATTTTAATCAAGTGTTCTTATTTTTCTCCTGAAAATGAATTTTTATATGGGAGGTTCCTCTAATAATTATGATGAAAATTCTTCTTCTTCATCATCATCATCTTTCACTATCGATGATGAAGCTGAGCAACAACTATTCATGCAAACGATTCACATGAACAATTATATATTGCAACAATATAAAAATAATTATCCTACGAGAATTGGCTCCATTCCATGTCATTCTATGATTCATCGAGATCGGGAAGGTGCTGCTAATAATTTATTTCTTGATTATTTTTCGGATAATCCACGCTTTAATGAGGGTATGTTTCGTCGTCGATTTCGAATGTCACGAAATTTATTCCTTCGAATTGTTGATTCAATTAAAGGTCATGATATGTACTTCGAACAACGCGCTGATTGCACAGGTAGATTTGGATTATCCGCTATACAAAAAATTATAGCCGTGTTTAGAATGTTGGCATATGGTTTGCCAGCAGATGCCACGGATGACTATGTCAAAATTGGAGAGTCAACTACAATTGAAAGCATGAAAAGATTTTGTCGAGTTGTCATAGAGGTTTTTGGCGATCAGTATTTGAGATCACCAACAACTAATGATGTTGCAAGGCTTCTGTACATCGGTGAACAACGTGGTTTTCTAGGAATGCTAGGCAGTTTAGATTGCATGCATTGGAAATGGAAAAATTGTCCAACAGCATGGGCTGGACAATATGCAGGTCGTAGTGGATCCCGAACAATTATTCTTGAAGTTGTAGCTGATTACGACCTTTGGATATGGCATGCATATTTTGGTATGCCTAGTACCAACAATGACATTAACGTTTTAGAATCATCAAATTTATTCTCCAATCTCGCTAATGGTATTTCTCCTCCAGCGTGCTATGTTATTCATGGAAAAGAATATGACACCGGTTATTATTTAGCTGACGGTATATATCCAAAATGGTCTACTATTGTACAAACTATTCGAGAACCACATTCAACAAAGAAGAAAATAAGAATCAAAAAGAAAATATGTTGAACGTGCATTCGGAATTTTGCAATCGCATTTTGCAATTATTGCAGGCCCGTCAAGTTTTTGGAGAAAAGAGGTCCTACGTGATATAATGACCACATCTGCACAACAAGATAATTGAGGACGAGCGTGATCTTAATGCACCAATTGAAGATGCGCGTGAATGTCCAGCTCCTACGGTAGAAATGGTAGTAGATCAAGATCACCGATTTGAACAATTTTTAATTCGACACAAAAAAATTAAGTATAAAGATGCTCATTTCGCACTTCGTAATGCATTAATCGAGCATTTATGGGAGAATAGAGGCGAAAATTAAATATTTATGTGGTACTTAAATTAAATTTGACTATGATGTAATATTTATTTAATTATGTTTTATTAATGATTTCACTTTTTGTTAATTTATCCTTTATGTAAAATTTTATAATAAATGATTATATAAGTGGTGAATGTGAATTATATATAATGGATATGAAAAAAGATAAAAGATAGTATTAGTTTGAAGGAAATAAAAAATAAAAAGTAAATAGAAGATAATAATATAATATAGAAGAGAGAGAAAATTTGGTGTAAAAAATAGTGTGATTGTTGGAGTAGATTTGGTGTTGCACCATTTTAGAGTGAAAAATGGTGAAAAAAATAGAGTGATTGTTGGAGATGCCCTTACTCACTGGGATTTTTTCTTTTTCTTTGTGCGGCTGTGTATTCTTTTTGGAACGTTGTAGCGCAGCCTTTTTTCTCTAGGTTTTTTGGTTGTGTCTAGGTCTAGGTATTTTTAGGCTAATTTTGGTTATATAGGGAGAGTTTTAAGATAAGGGGTATGAGTTTGATATTATTGGGCCTTAAAATTGGGCCAAGACTAAAATGAAAGGACTAATAGATTAAAATGAGACAAACTAACCTAAGATTAACTCTTCCTACAAAATATAAAACTTGTCTTAATTAATTGAACTAAACTATATTGAAACTATTTTTGTGTTTTCAAGAATATATGAAAATAAAGATAAGGTACTATTCTTTGTATATTTTTTATTTAAATTTATGAAAGATACGTAAACTAAATAGCATCAATCACTCAGAATAATGGGTACTCACGCTCACTGTGGGTGTGCAGACTCCGGAGGCGCCCCTTACGGCCCAAGCGCTATATCAAGCCACCTCGTGGCATCATCACTCAGCATATCCACATCACTCAAGCCATCGCGTGGCATATAAAGTATCTCAGGCCTTCGGCCTCATATCACTCAGCATATCCTCACATATGGCCCTCGGCCTCACTCAGTCCGAAAATTATCATAAGCCCCTCGGGCATTCGTAAAACATTAGTTCTCAGCCCAAAATATCATTTTGAAATTCAAATATGTATAAAAGTGGCTGAGTCTGTAAAGCAATAATTATCAACAGGACTGAGTTTAAATATAAGTTACAACAATGAGGAAATAGTGATTAAAAATCCCAGAAGGCTTCAAATAATTGGCACGAAGCCCAAATATGGCAATCAACCAAAATCATGATGATAACAAATCAGTTTCAGTCAAATATGAGGTAAAAATCATCAATCGGGACGGACCAAGTCACAATCCCCAGAAGTAAAAGACCCCGCGCTCTTCATCCAGCACGTGTCTCACCTCAATATAGCACTATGATGTGTCATCCGGGGTTTCAAACCCTCAGAACATCATTTATGATCATTACTCACCTCGAACCGGCTACTTCTTTAACTCGCGACGCCCTTGCCCCTCGAATTGGCCTTCACGTGCATCGAATGTATCCAAAATCAGAACGAATATGTCATAATATGATAAAGGAACAAAGCCCAATAAAAATAATCGAAAATACCAAAATTCATGAAATTAGCAAAAACCCGAGCCCCGGTCCCATGTCTCGAAACTTAAATTTTTTTACATCAACGGATTCCTTATCTCCCCACGAGTCTAACCATACCAAAATTATCTAAATCCCATAACATTTCGACTCTCATATCCGTGATTGTAACCAAGAGGGTTTTCTAAACTTTTCCCAACAAAATTCGCGGATTAAATGCCAAAACTAGTAATAGATTCAAGTTATCCAACCAAAATTGAGTTAAGAACACTTACCCCGTTGTTCTCTCCGAAAATCTCTCGAAAAATCGCCTTATCCGAGCTCCAAATCGCTAAAAATAGAAAATGGAAACGAAGTCCCATTTTCAGAACTTAACATTCTGCCCAGATATTTTCTTCTATGCGATCGCAGCTCCAGGCTTGCGATCGTGGAGTACAAATTTCCCTAGCCTCAAAATTGGCCTATGTGATCGCGACCAGCCTCATGCGATCGCGACCAGCCTCATGCGATCGCGAAGCTTTAGTACCTAACTTTATGCAATCGCGAACTCCCAACCGCGATCGCGATGAAAAAAATCAGGCCTCCCATAAATCCTCTTATGTGATCGAAGAGCCCCTCATGCGATCGCAAAGAACAAAAATTCTTTAACACTGAACCTACAATTTCTGCAGATTTTCTAAGTCCAAAACTCCCCATTAGCCATCCGAAATCACCCCGAGGCCCCCGGGACCTCAACCAAAAGTACCAACATATCCTAAAACCTCATTCAAACTTGTTCCAATCATCAAAACACCTCAAAACAATACCAAAACCATCAAATTACATCTAATTCAAGCCTATGTTCTACTAAAACTTCCAAAACACACATTAAATCAAACACCCAACCAAACCACGTCCGAATGACCTGAAATTTTACACACATATCGCAAATCACCTAACAAAGCTACAGAAACTCCCAGAATTCGATTCCAACTCCCGGATCAAAATCTCACATATCAATCGGCAATCGCCAAAATACTAACTTTGCCAATTCAAGCCTAATTCTATATCGGACCTCCAAAATCACTTCCGATCATACTCCTCAGTCAAAAATCACCTCCCGGAGCTAACTGGACCATCGAAATTCACATCCAAGCCCTCTAACTCATAAGTCAATATCCGATTGACTTTTCTAACTTAAGCCTTCTTAAGAGAGACTAAGTGTCTTATTTCTTATCAAAACCACTGCAAATGCAACCCAATCAACTCGACCACATAAAACATGGATAACGAAGCATAGAGAAAGCAGAAATGGGTAAAACGGAGCGGTAAATCATGAGATGATGGGTCGGGTCATCACATCCTCCCCAACCTAAGCAAACGCTCGTCTTCGAGCGAGTCAAGAAACATACCTGAAGCCTCAAACAGGTGGGGATATCTGCTACGCATCTCCCGCTCGGTTTCCCAGGTAGCTTTCTCCACGAGCCGACCTCTCCACTCCACTTTCACCAAAGCTATATCATTTGATCTCAACTTCCGAACCTGACGACCCAAAATAGCCACTGGCTCCATATCATAGGTCAAACCATCACCCAACTGAACTGTGCTGAAGTCTAAAACATGGGATGGGTCCCCAACATACTTCCGGAGCATAGAAACATGAAACACCGGACGCACACTCGACAAGATGGGTGGTAAGGCAAGCATGTAAGCCACATCCCCAATCTTCCTAAGTACCTCAAAAGGTCCAATGAACCGCGGACTCAACTTCCCTTTCTTTGCAAATCTCATAACACCCTTCATGGGCGAAACCTTCAGCAAGACTTCCTCACCAACTATGTAGGATACATCTCGAACCTTCCGGTCCGCATAACTCTTCTAGCGCGACTGTGTTGTATGAAGCCTCTCCTGTATCACCTTCACCTTCTCTAAGGCATCCTGGACCAAATCTGTCCCAAATAGCCTAGCTTCGCCGGGCTCGAACTAACCAACTGGAGATCTACACTGTCTCCCATACAAGGCCTCATACGGTGCCATTTGAATGTTGGACTGATAGCTGTTGTTATAGGCAAACTTTGCAAACGGCAAAAACTCATCCAAAGAACCTCCAAAATCAATGACACAAGCACACAACATGTCCTCCAATATCTGAATAGTACGCTCGGACTGTCTATCCGTCTGAGGATGAAACACTATGCTCAACTCCACCTGAGTACCCAACTCTCTCTACCCGGCTCTCCAAAACTGTGAAGTAAACTGAGTACCTCTATCTGAGATGATGGAAACTGGAATACCATGCAACTGAACAATCTCCCGGATATAAATCCCGGCTAACCGCTCTGAAGAATAGGAAGTACACACAGGAATGAAGTGCACAGACTTGGTCAACCGATCCATAATCACCCAAATAGCATCAAATTTCTTTCAAGTCCGTGAAAGTCCAACCACAAAGTGCATAGTGATCCTTTCCCACTTTCACTCGGGAATAACCATCTGCTGAAGCAAGACGCCCGATTTTTGATGCTCATATTTTACCGGTTGACAACTGAGACATCGAGCTACCAATCCCACAAGGTCTTTCTTCATCCTTCTCCACTAATAGTGCTGCCTCGAATCCTGATACACTTTCTCGGCACCCGGATGGATTGAATACCGCGAGCTGTGGGCTTCCTCCAGAATCAACTCTCTAAGCCCATCCACATTGGGCACACAAATCCGGCCCTGCATCCGCAACATACCATTATCACCGATGGTCACATCTCTGCATCATCATACTGAACTTTATCCTTAAGGACAAATAAATGCGGATCATCATACTAACCGAGAAACCACACAAGCCAACACCCGACTGGGCTCTGAAATATCTAGTCTCACAAACCGATTGGCCAAAGATTGAACATTAACTGCACAGGATCTCTCCCCAACTAGAATGTACGCCAAACTCCCCATACTCACTGCCTTTCGGCTCAAAGCATCGGCCACTACATTGGCCTTTCCCGGATAATACAGAATAGTAATATCATAATCGTTAAGCAACTCTAGCCATCTCCGCTGCCTTAAATCAAGATCCTTTTGCTTGAACAAATGTTGAAGACTGCGATGATTAGTGAACACTTTACAAGATACGCCATACAAATGGTTCCTCTAAATCTTCAATGCATGAACTATAGCAGCCAACTCCAAATCGTGAACATGGTAGTTCTTCTCATGAGGTTTCAACTAACGAGAAGCATAAGCAATAACTCTACCCTCTTTCTTCAACTCTCAAAGCATCACAATATACGGCGATAATAGCCTGCCAAACCTAGAAAGCTGTGAATCTATATGGCTGAGGATGGTCTAGGCCAACTCTGAACCGCTTCTATCTTCTTTGGATCAACCTGAATACCCTCGCTAGACACCGCGTGCCCCAAGAAAGCCACTGAACTGAGCCAGAATTCACACTTAGAGAATTTTGTATAAAGCTTCTCCTCTCTCAGTCTCTGCAACACAACTCTCAAATGCTCCGTATGCTCTTCCTGAGTACGTGAATACACCAGAATATCATCAATAAAGACTACGACAAATGAATTGAGATATGATGCATGAACACTGTTGGGGCATTGGTTAGCCCAAAAGACATAACAAGGAACTCATAGTGACCGTATCGGGTCCTGAAAGTTGTCTTAGGACTGTCTGAATCTCTGATCTTCAATTGGTGATAACCTGAACGGTGATCAATCATGGAGAACACACTTGATCCCTGAAGCTGATCAAATAAGTCATCAATGCGAGCAAAAGGATACTCGTTATTCGCGGTTACTTTGTTCAATTGCCTGTAATCAATGCACATTCTCATTGTGCCATCTTTCTTCTTCACAAATAAAACTGGCATACCCCAGGGTGATACACTAGGCCGAATGAACCTCTTTTCTAGGAGTTCCTGAAGCTGCTCTTTCAATTCCTTCAACTCCACTGGTGCCATATGATACGGTGGAATAGAAATGGGCTAAGTGCCCAGCACCAAGTCGATACCAAAATTAATATCCCTATCCGGTGGCATGTCTGACAGGTCTACAGGAAATACATCGGAAAAATACCTCACAACTGGGATAGAATCAATGTTAGAAGTCTCAGCTCCAATATCCCTCACAAATGCTAGATATGACAGACAACCCTTCCCAAATATACGCTAGGCTTTCAAGAAAGAAATCACTTTGATAGGAACATAATCAGTCACACCACGCCACTCGTTCCGTGGTACAGCCGGCATAGCCAAAGTAACTGTCTTAGCATGACAATCTAGAATAGCATGACACAGAGATAACCAATCCATGCCCAAAATAACATCAAAGTCCACCATGCTCAATAGCAATAGATCAACTCGGGTCTCCAGACCCCCAATAGTCACAACACATGATCGGTACACACTGTCCACAATAATAGTATTGCCCACCGGGGTAGATACATGAACAGGTAAAGAAAGAAACTCCCGGGGCATACCCAAATAATGAAGAAAATATGAGGACACATAAAAATAGGTGGAAACGGATAAAATAATATAAACGCATCTCTGTGGCAGACTGGAACGATACCAGTAATGGCAGCATCTAAAGCAATAACATTTGTCCTGCCTGGAATAGCACAGAAACGGTCCTGGCCACCGCCTGATCAACCTCCCCCTCTAGGGCGACCCGTGGATGCCTGACCTCTACCCCTAGCTTACTGGGCGGGTGGTGAAGTAACTGGAGAAGAAGTCGAGGGATGACCCCTCTGCTGGGATGAACTAGCAACACGACGAGGACACTGCCTCCATATATGAAATACCCAATACTCTCTCTAGTCATCAGAATACGAAGATGATAATTAAGGCCATCCACAAACCTCTTGATCCTCTCACGATCTTTCGGAACCATCCACCCGGCATGACGAGCTAACTAAGAATACCTCGCCTCATACTGCGATACAGTTAAATCTCTCTGCTTCAGCCACTCAAACTGTCTACGTAGTTCTTCCCTGTGGGACTGCGGTACATACTTCTCCAAGAAGAGAGTGGAGAACTCCTTCCAAGTAAGGGGTGCTGCACCAACCGATATATACCTGTCATACGCCTCCCACCAAGTGAAGGCAGCCCCAGTAAACTGAAAAGTAGTAAATGCCACACCGCTGTAGACATGTAATTTTTTACCCTCCCCAAGATTTTTTATATTTTAGCATGTAAATATTTATTTTAGGCCTAATATAGCTATGTTGACAGTTTTTATTTTTTTACTTTATTTTCATCATAAAAATGGAAAATTACAAAAAAATATGTTAGTTTACGTATCTTTCGTAAATTTAAGTAAAAAATATACAAAAATAGTACCTTATCTTTATTTTTATATAATCTTGAAAACACAAAAAAAATAGTTTTATGTTTTATAGTTTAGTTAAATTAATTAAAATTAGTTTTATATTTTTATATTATAATTGTACATAATTTTAGAAGGAGGAATTAGTTTTAGGTTGGTTTATCCCGTCTTTATAAATCTTGTAGTCCATTTTTTTTTAATCTTTGGCCCAATTCCCTAGCCCATACCCCTAACCTAATTTCTACCCCTATATAAGAGTACCTAACACTTAAAATAGACCTAGACTCTAATACAAAAAACAAACATGCCCAAAATCTGAAGAAAATTATTGTCGCAACAGTGCAAGAGAGACCCACCCCCCACGTCTCATCTTCTTTACCACAAACGACCCCACCCCTGAACTTATAGCTCGTTTTTCTGTTCAAATCGATCACACCCCTCTCACCCATAGTCCTCACCGCTAGAAACAACAAACACGCACACATACACAGATAGCGAGAGAGAGAAGAGAAAGGAAACAGAGCCTAAACGAGAAGAAAATATTCTGTTTTCTTATTTTAATTCTTTTTTAATTTTCATCTCAAACTCGGAGGTGTTATTGTAGGGATATGGTACCGAAAATAACAACAATTATAATAATAATAATACTTCAATAAAATCATTTTTGAGCAGAAATACACCACTGGCTTGAGTCGTGCTGGGTACTGTCCTAAGAAACTATTTCAGCAGTGTAAAATATTTCTCCAGGATTAAACAAGTCTACCTCTATTAGGGAGGATACAGGAATCAGCAAAATTAAATATTACAAATCGAGCTAGAAGGAAAAAGGAATAACAACTAATATTAAATATTAATAATAAAGGAAAATATTTTGAAGAGAGGAGAGAGAGACGTATGAATGTGTCTGATGATGGAAATGGTCTTGTGGGAAGACCAATTTACAGCCAAAATTACTCAAGCTTTGCCATGCCATTTGTCAAGTTTCTTGACATTTGTCAAGTACTCTACCATTTGTCAAGACAATTACATGCATCTTGACAAGCATTTGTCTTCTAGAAGGCCAACTAATCTTTAAAATATTGCCACAGTTATCCTCTGAGTTCTGTTCCGGAATGGATGGTAGCTGAGGTCGTGTTTGGTGTCGAATTTTGTCGCCGGTCGAGTTCCGTTCGTGGTGTCTTAATTTGCGGTTCTGGTTTAGATTCATCATTAGCGTTGTTTCTCGGATCAAAATTAGATGCCGGAGATCTGTTTGTAACCTCAATCTTCAATAAATCAATTGAAAAATCACTTCAAGTTGTTGTTGATTGCTGTTATTTCTACTGAATTTATGGCTGAGCTCAAGCCTTAGTTTTTTCAACCTTTTCGATCATTTCTCGTTCATTTTGTTCCGGCAGTGAGGTTTTCGATTCAAGGTTTGTTTAGGTCGAGCGTTACTCCGCGTTCCTTCCTCTTTGCTACTGAGATTTTGGGGTCGAAAGAGCCTGCTTGTTCTTTCTACAATTGCTATTTAAGGAAAATTGCTAAAGGTTCATCCATGTTCTTTTCTCATTATGTTTCTGCAATTTGTGTTTATTTTTAATTTGGAATGATATCTTGTTGCACACTAATTATTTGAGCTATATGCAAGCATTTCCGATCTATTTTATTTTATGGGTTTGAGATTGTCTTTAGCTAATTTTTGTGATTTTAAGGGCTGTTTCGGTTTGTTAATAATGGATTTGGTGTATAACAGTACCCGGAGACAAATCTGTTGGAAATTTGAAGAGATGTTGGTAGATTTCAGTTTTGTTTTTGGCTTTCTTTTCTGCTCATGTTATCATCGAGGAATTTGGTCTTCAAGGATAGAGTTGGACTTCTGTGATAGTGGATATTGGATAACAATCTTTTAGTAAATGCCTATCTTGATTTTTCAACCTCTTTGGCTTCCGTTGGATTTTGTTCACACAAATTTGCTTAGCATAACAAAATGGATTGATGCAGAAAGCTACCTCATAATACCATTCCTAAGTTAATTTGTTCCAAAATGCAGTAGTGTCTCCGTTGATTTCCTTTGAAGATTTCACATGCTGGCATGAATTTTTCTTTAGTGTTTAATTAGTTAGATTCCATCAAATAAATTTGGGGCGTGCTACATTAAGTAAGATATAGTTCATGGCCCTCAAAAGCTTAATTTCGGACTTCGTTTAAGAATAGGGATCGAGGTATGCCGTGCCAAATAAAAATCTCAAATGCATGGCCCTCGCTTAATTGATTTTGAATCCTTAGAATTCGAGGCGTGCCATTTGGTTAAATCTCATGGCCCTCGCAAAGTTGCAAACGCATAGTTACTTTAGGCGCGTTATTTTAATAATTTATATTCTTAAACTCGGGTGTGTATTTCATGTGACCTAAATCCAAATCTCAACAATGTTCAAATATGTCGAAGACCGCGGATGCATTTATGTGACGTGGTTCAAGACGTGTTTTAACAGCGTTGCAATATTCCTAAAAGTGAATAAAAGCGGTTAAAGTTAAAAAATGCACATAGGCTCAAAATGTTTGAAAATCAGATAATTAAGTCGAATATAATAGTTGAGCGACCGTGCTAGAACCACGGAACTCGGGAATACCTAACACCTTCTCCTAGGTTAATAGAATTTCTTACCCGAATTTCTGGTTCGCGGACTATAATACAAAGTCAATCTTTTCCTCGATTCAGGATTTGAACCGATGACTTGGGACACCATAAATATCTCAAGTGGTGACTCCGAATCTCTTAATAATAAATCCCGTTTTGATTGTCCTTTAATTGGAAAAACTCCCTTACACCCTTCCGGGGTGTAGGTAAAAAATGAGGTATGACAGCTCTGGCGACTCTCCTGGACTAGAACTTCTGGTTCAGGGTTTAAGAATTTGAGTTTAGAATAATTATTATAATTGGCTTTGTTTATTATCTGATTTTATTACATATTTGGGCCTAATGTGCAAAATGCTGCTTTTTACCGCTTTGATATTATCTGAAATTGTATGTAAAATTCTACGAAATCCTTCTCTTCTCATCTTAGGGGATGTGCTCGCTGGTCGAGACTCCCTATTCTGTTAGTGTCATACCTTGAAATAAGAAAGAGACTCGGATAAGTTACTAAGCCGGATGGTCTTTTGGTTCTCAGTACGTAGCCCCCTCCTCGGCTCGAGTTGTCCACTCGGGTACACAAGTCTAGAACAAATACCTAGGTTTTGAACCTAGAATAACTCAGCCTCATGCCGGATCCCTAGTAGGAACGTTTGTTTGCATCATGTGCATTTGACTTTGGAGACTTAACACAGGGGTTGGGTCTGTCTAGGACAGGTGTACTTGAAATGAAAAGACCATCTTGATGCATCCTATGTGCTACATGTTGCATTTATTCAAGGGTAAAAGGATCATTTGGCGGACCATGATAGTTAAGGGCAAATGAAAAAAATAAAAAGAAAAGAGAGGGTGAAGTGTGAAGATTAAGCAAGTGGAGCCCAGTTATAATTTTCTTTCACACTTTTTCAAAAAAGAAAATGAAAACTAAAAAAATTCAAAAAAAGATTTTTCACTTTTTCATCATTTTCCGTAAATCAAAAAATCAAAATATGGGAAAAAGAAAATTCAAAAAGATTTTGCATGTTTCATCATTTTTCAAGAAAAAACAAAAAAAAAATGTTTTCTCTAAATTAGTTTTTTTTTAATTCTCGCCTGTATCCAATCTGCCCGAACTACCATACCTGATTCTCGTCTTTCGGGGCGTGATACGCAGGCAACCCACATAGGGTCCGGTCTTCCTAGTAAATCTTAGGTTCTTGGCTTTGCGGGGTCCTAGCCAAATCTTGCATTTTAGCCACTTTAGCCACATAGGTTAATTTTAGAAAAGTAGTCACAATCATGCTTTGCATGTGTCCAACAAAAAAAGTTATTGTCTCACATAGAGTTTTAGGTCTTTAATTTTATTTGGTCTAATTTTCTCATACATGTGTGGATTTACTTGTCGGAGTTTGAGCATGACAGAGCCCCAGTACCGTCTAGTCAGGATCGCTCATTCAGTGGTTGATTAAAAGAAGATTTTCTTTTCTTTTTATGCTTTGAGTGTGTTGTTCTTTTTTATGTCGCCTTTTAACTTCTAGCTTTGTACAGTAATGTCGAATCTTTTGGTATTATGTTTCCCATTTTGTATTGAAGAAAGATGTGTAATAAGGCAAAAATTCAAAAAACAAAATTGCATTTTTATATTTCTGTTAGATGTTTTCTTTCGAATACTAACTCTAGAAATTCAAAAACATTCTTTGTAGTTTTCCTTAGGCAATTAATATCTAGAACTTAAAATAAAAATTTATTTTCCTATTTTCATTAGTATATTAAGACTAAAAATCCAAAAAAAAGGAGAATTTTCTTTTACTACTTCTTTAAAGAGTTTTATTTAAGATATTAATTCCAAAAAATCCAAAAAAAAAATTTCTTTTGTGATTCTTCTTTGATTTTTGATTGACATGTATGATGTTTGTGAAAACAAGGTTGATGCAAGAAAGTTGTTTCATGAAAGTCCTGTGCTGGACTTGGTTTCGCGGAATTCGATATTGGTGGGTTATGTACAGGTTGGTAATGTTGAAGAGGCAAAATTAATTTGTGATAAGATTCCTATGAAGAATTTTATTCCATCCAAATCTATGATAGGACTCTTGGGTAGATCTGGTAGGATGACTGAGGCTTGTCAATGATTGGATGAAATGAAGGAAAAAGATATGATTTCGTGGACTGCTTTGGTTTCTTGTTATGAGCAACATGGGATATACAAACAAGCTTTGGATTTATTTATGAAAATGTGTAGAAGGCGAGGTTTTTAAAGATTGAATTTGGAAAAGAATGAAAATAATGGCACAAGTGATTAGAAGATAGTTGGAGAATTTTGGTGAGTAGATTGAAAAGTGTGAATTTGTCTTAGAATGTTGTTTGGGATGGTAAGGCTTTTACTTGTGGTTACTGATGGTTCTTTCATGCCAGGTGTTCCGAGGATTAAGTGGTGTGGTTCGACTGATTATGTACCCAGCAGGGTAATCTCATTCCTAAAGGCCCAGCGAATGGTTGGGAAAGGCTGTTTATCGTATTTGGCATTTGAGAGAGATGTCGAAGCTGAGACTCCTAGTCTTGATTCGGTTCCCGTTGTGAGGGATTTCCTTGATGTGTTTCCAGCAGACCTGTCGGGCATTCCGCCGGATAGGGACATTGATTTCGGTATTGATCTGGTGCTGGGTACTCAGCCCATTTCTATTCCTCCCTATCGTATGGCACCAGCTGAGTTAAAGGAGTTGAAGGAGCAGCTTCAGGAACTCCTAGATAAGGGGTTCATTCGCCCGAGTGTGTCACCGTAGGGTGCACCGGTCTTATTTGTGAAGAAGAAAGATGGCACAATGAGGATGTGCATTGACTATAGGTAGTTGAACAAGGTGACAGTGAAGAACAAGTATCCACTACCGCGTATTTATGATTTGTTTGATCAACTCCAGGGAGCAAGGGTATTCTCTAAGATTGATATCTATTCAGGCTATCACCGGCTGAAGATTAGGGATTCATATATTATCAAGACGGCTTTCAGGATGAGATATGGGCACTGTAAGTTCTTGCTTATGTCTTTCGGGCTGACTAATGCCCCAGCCGCATTCATGCATTTGATGAACATCGTATTTCGGCCGTATCTGGATTCATGTGTTATCATTTTTATTGATGATATCCTGGTGTACTCGCGTAGCCAGGAGGAGCATGCTCAGCATTTGAGAGTGGTATTACAGAGATTGAGAGAGGAGAAGCTTTATGCAAAGTTCTCCAAGTGTGAGTTCTGGCTTAGTTCTGTGGCATTTTTGGGAAACGTGGTGTCCAGTGATGGTATTCTTGTTTATCCGAAGAAGATATAGGCGGTGTAGAGTTGGCCTAGACCGTCCTCAGCTACGGAGATTCAGAGTTTCCTCGGTTTGGCAAGGTATTATCGCCGGTTCGTTCTGGGTTTTTCATCTATTGCTTCGCCCTTGACCAAGCTGACGCAGAAGGGTGCACCATTTGTATGGTCGGACGAGTGCGAGGAGAGCTTTTAGAAGCTCAAGATAGCTTTGACCACAGCCCCAGTGTTGGTTTTGCCATCAGCTTCAGGTTCTTACATCGTGTATTGTGATGCTTCAAGAGTCGGGATCAGATGTGTGTTGATGCAGGAGGGTAGAGTTATTGCATATGCTTCTCGTCAGTTGAAGCCCCACGAGAAGAACTACCATGTATATGATTTGGAGTTGGCTACCATAATTCATGCTTTGAAGATTTGGAGGCACTATTATATGACGTATTTTGTGAGGTGTATACTGATCACCACAGTCTTCAGCATCTGTTCAAGCAGAAGGATCTTTATTTGAGACAGCGGAGATGGCTTGAGTTACTCAAGGACTATGATATTACCATATTGTATCACCCGGGGAAGGCCAATGTAGTGGCCGATGCTTTGAGCCGGAAGGCGGTGAGTATGGGTAGTTTAGCGTACATACCAGTTGGGGAGAGACCCTTTGCAGTTGATGTCCAGGCCTTGGCCAATCGGATGGTGAGATTAGACATTTCGGAGCCCAGTCGGGTGTTGGCTTGTGTGGTTTCCCGGTCTTCCTTGTATGAACGCATCAGAGAGCGCCAGTATGATGATATGCATTTGCTTGTCCTTAAGGGCAGGGTCCAGCATGAGGATACCAGAGATGTGACTATTGATGATGATGGTGTGATGAGGATGCAGGACCGGATTTGCATGCCCAATATGGATGGGCTTTGGGAGTTGATATTAGAGGAGGCCCACAGCTCGCGGTATTCTATTCATCCAGGTGCCGCGAAGATGTATCAAGATTTGAGACAGCATTACTGGTGGAGGAGGATGAAAAAGGATATTGTGAGTTATGTAGCTCGGTGTCTCAACTGTCAGCAGGTCAACTATAAGCATCAGAGGCCCGGTGGTGTACTTCAGCGGTTGGATATTCCAGAGTGAAAGTGGGAGACAATTACTATGGATTTTGTGAGCGGTCTCCCTCGTACCTCGAGGAAGTATGATTCGATTTGGGTGATTGCGGATCAGTTGACCAAGTCTGCGCACTTCATTCCGGTGTGTACTACCTATTATTCGAAGTGGTTAGCAGAGATTTTCATCCAGGAGATTGTTCCTTTGCATGGGGTTGTAGTTTTTATCATCTCAGATAGGGGTATTCAGTTCACTTCCCAGTTTTGGAGGACTTTTCAGCGAGAGTTGGGTACACAGGTAGAGTTGAGCACAACGTTTCATCCTCAGACGGACGGGCAGTCCGAGCGTACCATTCAGATATTGGAGGACATATTGCGTGCCTGTGTTATTGATTTTGGGGGTTCTTGGGCTTAGTTCTTACCGCTTGCAGAGTTTGCCTACAACAACAATTATCAGTCCAGCATTCAGATGGCACCGTACGAGGCCTTATATGGGAGACGGTGTATATCTCTGGTTGGTTGGTTTGAGCCCGGTGAGGCTAGACTATTGGGGACAGAGTTGGTCCAGCATGCCTTGGATAAGGTGAAAGTGATCCAGGAGAGACTTCGTACAGCTCGGTCGCGTCAGAAGATTTATGCGGACCGGAAGGTTCGAGATGTATCTTATATAGTGGGCGAGAAGGTCTTGTTGAAGGTTTCGCCTATGAAGGGCCTTATGCAGTTTGGAAAGAGAGGGAAGCTGAGTCTGAGGTTCATTAGTCCTTTTGAGGTACTTAGGAGGATTGGAGAGGTGGCCTATATCCCGCTTTGCCGCCTAGCTTGTCGGGGGTTCATCCGGTATTTCATGTATCTATGCTCCGGAAGTATGTTGGGGACCCGTCTCATGTGTTAGACTTCAGAATGGTTCGGTTGGATGATGATTTGACCTATGATGTAGAGCCAGTGGCTATTTTGGGTCGTCAGGTTCGGAGGTTGAGGTCAAAGGATATAGCTTCGTTGAAGATGCAGTGGAGAGGTCGGCTCGTGGAGGAGGCTACTTGGGAGATAGAGCGGGATATGCGGAGCAGATATCCTCACTTGTTTGAGACTCCAAGTATGTTTCTTGACCCGCTCGAGGACGAGCGTTTGTTTTAGTTGGGGAGGATGTGACGACTCGGCCCGTCGTCACGTGAGTTACCGTCCCGTTTCCCCCATATTATATTTCTCTATGTTTCATCATCGGTATTTGAGGTGATTGAGTCGAATTGGATTGGTTTAAGATGGAAATGAGACACTTAGTCTCTTAAGGGAAAGCTTGTTTTGGAAAAGTCAATCGGGAGTTGACTATTTAGTTAGAGGGCTCGGATGTGAATTTCAGCGATTCGGTTAGCTTCGGGGGATGATTTGTGACTTAGGATTGTGATCGGAAGTGATTTTGGAGGTCCGGTGTAGAATTAGGCTTGAATTGGCGAAGTTAGTATTTTGGCAAATTCCGGTTTGTAGGTGAGATTTTGATCCGAGGGTCGGAATGGAATTCCGAGAGTTGAGTAGCTTCGTCAGGTGAATTCGGATATGTGTGCAAAATTTCAGATCATTCGGACGTCGTTTGGTTGGGTTTTTGATCGACTGCGAGTTTCGGAAATTTTGGTTGAACTTAGGCTTTGATTTGAGGAAATT
Organism: Nicotiana glauca; assembly: GCA_026770625.1. Lineage (NCBI taxonomy): Eukaryota > Viridiplantae > Streptophyta > Magnoliopsida > Solanales > Solanaceae > Nicotiana > Nicotiana glauca. Next base: position 27,996 of record MU742319.1, read on the forward strand.
TGATGATTTTGATGTTAACTATAGTGTTTTGACGGTTCGAGCAAGTTTGAGTAAGGTATTGGGTCACATCTATGTTTTTGGTTGAGGTCTCGAGGGCATCGGGGTGAATTCGAGTGGTTAAACGAGAGTTTTTGAAGTTTGCTTCAGGTCTCTTGTTGCTGTCATCTGGTATTTCCGCTTCTGCGAAAATGGACCGCAGAAATGGTTCCGCAGAAGCGGTAAGGGGTCGCAGGTGCAGTTTTTGGGGCTTTGGCATTTTCCGCAGAAGCGGACTAAGGTCCGCATAAGAGGTCACCGCAGAAGCGGTTATGGACCGCAGAAGCGGTCCTGGGTGACTTAAGGAAAACCGCAGATGCAGTGGGAAGGCCGCATAAGCGGTAACCGCAGAAGCGGTAAGTTTGTCGCAAAAGCGAAAAGGACTAGGCAGAACCCTTTTAATTTAACCTTCGCGAATTTTTGAAAGAACACAACATTTCCACTTCGGACTAAGAAGGTTTTGGGCGATTTTGAAGAGAGTTTCGAGGTCTTTCATCATGTATGGACTCTTGGACTTAGAATACATTATTATGGTGCAAAATCATGGATTAACACTGAAAAATCCAAGGAATTAAAGGTTAAAATAGAGGCTAGGGCTTGAAACTTAAGAGAGTTAAACTAGGGATTTGAGGGGCCAAATGGACTCCGATTCTTGTGAAGTTGATATGTATAGACTCGTGGCGAGATAAGGAACATTTTGGTATAAAAATTTCTGACTTTCGAGAAGTGGACCCGGGGCTCGGGTTTTGCAAATTTCGTGATTTTTGATATTTTTCAAGTCTTTTCGATTGGGTTATATCCCCTTAGCCTATTGTAATGTATTCATTGTGGTTTTGGCCAGATTCGACGCACGAGGAAGTCGATTCGCGAGTAAAGGGCATTACGAGCTAGACTTGGGCCGGCTAGAGGTGTGTAATTGATGTAAATGTTGCTCTGAGGGTTTGAAACCCCGGACTTTTACATCGTAACGCTATATTGAGGCATGACTCACATTATATGATGAGTGCGGCGTCGTTTATTGATGGGGATCGTGACTTGGTCCATCCCGAGTGTTATTTCCATTATATTGGTGATTGAGACGCATATCTTATCAATGTGAATTGGGCTTATTGCCATGTTTGGGGCCTTGTGCCGACCTGTAGAATCCTTAGGGGATTTTCTGTGGGTTTCCCCACTGGTTTGCATAAATTATACTCTCAGTTATGCTTTCAGCTATTGAAATAAAATAATAACTGTGTTTTAATCATGAATATTTAAGGAAAAGGATATGAGGGTTGAGATCTCTTAAGTGTGTCATGCCCGAGTGGTTGTGAACTCATTTGACTGAGATGGGTCGAGGACCCGATAGTGAGGATGATTTTCCTTGATATGGATTGGGTTGCACGCCGCAGCGATGATATATTTATATTGAGGCCGAGAGCCTGTTTGATGCCACAAGGTGGCTGATATTGTGCTTGGGCTGTAGGAGCCCCTCCGGAGACTGTACACACCCCTAGTGAGCGTCATCGACGTTAAATATGTAGAGCGGGCTGCACGCCACAGCGAGTATTAGAGTATACCGGCATATGTGTTGCATCTTATAATGCATTATTTCCTTAACTATATTATTGTTGTTCATGTTTACACTGACACTGATCCGGACTGTTAGATATAGGTTACCTTGTGCATTTACTGCGTTTTCTTACTTTCAGACTGTATTTATGTTTATTACTCACTGAGTCGGGGTACTCACTTTACTCCATGCACCTTGCGTTCAGATCCAGGTTCTCCTCGAACTGAGTTGATCTAGTTTGATCGAGCGGAGTTAGCTTTCGGGATCATCGAGGTAGCCGCACGGTGTTCACAGCCTTAGATTCCTCCCCTCTATCCCTATTTTTTGTTTCCGCATTATCAAATTCTAAACAGAATTTGTAGTAGAGTGACACTCTGTATTTAGATGCTCATGTTCGTGACACCGGGTCCATGGTTGGGCTATATTTTGTATTTTGTTAAACTTCCGCACTTTTATCAGTATTTTCCTTGATCTTTGACTTAAATGGTTTGGTAATTCACTGTTTTAGTTATCTAACCCTGGTTATCATTTGGGTTAAATATTGGAAATGGTCGGGCTTGCCTAGTAGTGTGCTGGGCGCCATCATGACCGGGTTGGGGTCGTGACATTTCGTTTGAGGCTTTTTGTTGTTACGCTGACTTTTCTTTAATTTTTACTAAATATTTAGGTGATATTTGCCTTTTTGTTTGATTTTCGAAAATTTAAGTTTCACCAAAATTCCTATCAGTTGTATTTATAAACTTTTTTAGTTTATCGTATAAAAGAAAAATAAAGAAATTTAGATTTTACAATATTACTTTGCCATTACTTTTAATATTTGAGTATCAGAAGAAATTAAATCATAGGTCTAATAATATCTTTTAGGATCGCGCATCGCGCGATAAAATTTACTAGTCTATATATATATATATATATAAAGTTGGGACAATAGAAGATGAGTTGGCACCTCTCTTTGGCCAAGGATTCTATTTATTTTTTCTCCTTTTGTTGCTTTTTTCTCATATATTCTATTCTATGTGGTAATTTTTTTTTTAAAAAAAAAACAACAGTCACGTCTTACAAATACTCTTTTATTATACCTACGCCTCTTCCTCTTCTTTTGTTCTTTCATGAGTTATGTCTTTTCCATTGAAAAATAGTAACGTCTTTTCCTCTTATTTCCACTTATTTAATTTGTATCGAATGAGTGAGTAAAGCAACGCCAACTCTCTACCACTATGTTACTGCAGAAGGCAGTAATATGAAAGAGAGGGTTTGTGCTTTTTTTATTTTTTCTTACGGTAAGTTTCTTGACTACAGGGTGAGATTAAAATAAATTGCAAAGCAAAATCACTATTTTTAGGTGGTAATAATTGTGATGACTCGACTCGTTGTCTCATGAGTTACCGCTCCATTTTTCCCATTTTTCTGCTTCATTATGCTTCATTATCAGTGTCTTGTGTGAACGAGTTAGTTTGGATTGATTTTAGAAGGAGAAGAGACACTTCGTCTCTTTAAGGAAGGCTTATTTTGGGGGAAAAAAGTCAACCGGATGGTGACTTATGAGTTAGAGGGCTCGGTTATGGATTCCGATGATTCGGTTAGTTTCGGGGGATGATTTGTGACTTAGGGGTGCGATCGGAAGTGATTTTGGAAGTCCAATGTAGAATTAGGCTTGAATTGGCGAAGTTAGTATTTTGGCGAATTCCGGTTGATAGGTGAGATTTTGATATGAGGGTCAGAATGGAATTTCGAGAGTTTTTGTAGCTTCGTTAGGTGATTTGGGATGCGTGTACAAAATTTCAGGTCATTCAAAGGTGATTTGGTTGGGTTTTTTATCAAATGCGTGTTTCGGAAGTTTTAGAAGAACTTAGGCTTGAATTCGATGTGATTTGATGGTTTCTGCGTGCTTTAAGGCGTTATGATGATTGGAACAAGTTTGTATGATATTTTGGGAGGTATTGGTATTTTTGGTTGAGGTCCCGGGGGCCTCGGGGTGAATTCGGATGGCTAACGGAGGTTTTTGGGACTTAGGATGTTGCAGAAATCTGTAGGTGAGTGCTGCAGAGTTTTGCTCTATGCGATCGCAGGAGAGGAATTGCGATCGCATAGAAGGATTTTGAGGGGTTGTTTGGTTGTTCAATGCGATCTCCTAAGGAGTCATGCCATCGCGCAGTGTAAAGTTGATCCGGGATTTTTATGGAAATTTGTTCAATGCGATCGCAGGAGTTGGTGTGCGATCGCATAGGCTGAGGACCTTGTGCATTGCGATCGCATGGGCATATCCGCGATCGCATAGGGTTAAATTTGGAGCTGAAAATTTTGTACTCTACAGTCGCAGAGGTTGGGATGCGATCGCATAGAAGAAAAGTTCTTGGTAGAATGTTAAGTTCTGAAAATGGGACTTCGTTCCCATTTTCCATTTTTAGCGATTTGGAGCTCGGGTAGGGCGATTTTTCGACAAATATTTGGACAGAACAATGGGGTAAGTGTTCTTAACTCAACTTTGGTTGGATAACTTGAATCTATTACTAGATTTGGCATTTCATCCATGAATTTTGTTGGAAAAGTTTAGAATACCCTCTTGGATAGAATCACGGATTTGAGGGTCGAAATCTTATGGGAATTGGATAACTTTAGTATGGTTAGACGTGGTCCCGGGGCTCGGGTTTTTGCTAATTTCAAGAATTTTGGTATTTTTTGATTATTTTGATTGGGCTTTGTTCCCATAACATATTATGATGTATTCGTTCTGATTTTGGATAGATTCGATGCACATAGAGGCCAATTTGAGGGGCAAAGGCGTCACGAGTTAAAGAAATAGCTGGTTCGAGGTGAGTAATGATGTCCTGGGGGTCTGAAACACCGGATTGCACATCGTAGTGCTATATTGAGGTGAAACACATGCTGGTTGACGAGTGCGGGGTCTTTTACTATTGGGGATTGTGACTTGGTCCATCCCAATTGATGTTTTTACTGCATACTTGACTGAGATTGATTTGTTATCATCATGATTTGGGCTGATTGCCATATTTGGGCTTCGTGCCAATTATTTGAACCCTTCGGGGATTTTTATCACTATTTTCTCATTGTTTTGACTTATATTTAAACTCAGTAATGTTGATATTTATGGTTTTACAAACTCAGCCGCTTTTATACAGATTTGAAACTTAAATAATATTTTGGGCTGAGAACCACTGTTTTACAAATGCCCAAGGGACTTATGATGATTTTCGGACTGAGTAAGGCTGAGGGTCACATGTGAGGATATGCTGAGTGATGTGAGGCCGAGGGCCTGAGATACTATTTATGCCACGCGATGGCTTGAGTGATGTGAGGAGGCTTTCAGGCCTTATGAGCGATGTGAGAAGGCTTTCAGGCCTTACTTTACATGCCACGAGGTGGCTTGATATTGCGCTTGGGCCGTAAGGGGCCCCTCGTAGAGTCTGCACACCCCCAGTGAGCGTCGTCGACGTTAAATGGATCGGGCTGCATGCCGCAACGAGATATGGATCGGCCTGCATGCCGTAGCGAGATATATGGATCGGGCTACACGCTACAGCAGTTACTATATGATATTGTTCTGAGAGTGAGCCCGAGGGGCTGATACTGTTCTGAGTTACTGATACTGAGCTCGAGTGGTAGATTTCTACTTGTTATTTTGATACTGAGCCCGAGGGGAAGATTTCTACTTGTTATTTTGATATTGAGCCCGAGGGGCAGATTTCTTCTAGTCATTTACTGCCAAATTACCTGTTTTATTGGTTTAAAAGAGATTTCATCTGATATTTCACTGATTTGCTATTTATGTAATTTTTCTGCTTCTGTATAGAATGCTTTGTGCATTTACATGTTTTCGTGCTTTCAACCATTATTTATATTTATTACTTACTGGGTCGGAGTACTCACATTACTCCGTACACTATGTGTGCAGATTCAGGTACTATTAAACCATGATTATACTATAATTGTGTTAAATACCTGTATCGAATGGGTGAATTGGGTTGATTGGCTGGCCTTGTCTTCACGAGAGGCGCCATCACGACCAGGTTCAGGATTTGGGTCGTGACAAGTTGGTATCAGAGCCTAGGTTACTAGGTCTCATGAATCATGAGCAGGTTTAGTAGAGTCTCGTGGATCGGTATGGAGACGTCTGTATTTATCCTCGAGAGGTTGCAGAACCTTTAGGAAAACTTCACATTCTTGAATTCTTATCGTGCGTCCTTGATTCAGCTTGAAAAGTAACTCTTACAATTCCTTCCACGTGTTCTATGCGCGAACGAGCGCTCAGTATTAGATGTGCCTTGATGACTTGTAATTCCCCGATCGAAGGGCGAGACGTGATCTCTGTGAGTTTGATGTTAGGAAATCTGGAGGACTTGAGGTCGGATCTTTGCCTATGGCTCGAGCACCGAGGTGCAGATGGTGTGAGCAAGTGTTTTGAACTTATATGTCTGATATTGTCCCTATTAGTGGGAATGATGGTTGGATAGCTACGTGATGAGTATGTTAGTACTGAGAGATGTATCTATATGACTTGGAAGTGACGAGGAAGGGTTGCAGGATGATGGATGAACTATTAAGTGTTTGATTCATTGTGATTGGATGTGTAGCCCCGAGTTATGGGCGCGTGAAGAATCTTTTCATGTCTCCTATTTGGAGTGAAGTAAATTTCATATTACGGTATGAGTTTAGACTCAGGAAGATTAAGTGACGGTGTAATGTGTATGACAGTGGAAGGCATACAAAATGTTAATTGGAGGCAAAGCATGTGGGTTATCTCCTGCAGAGTGTTCCAAGGTGGTGTGATCCTTATGTTGTCTATTAGAAGATCTCATTTACAAGTGAAGAATATGCGTTGAAATCCAAATTAGGCCGCCTAGAGAGTGGTCTTAACTATTGTGTGAGTGAATGCAAGAATTGCAGAAGAGTTAACATTCCAGATGATTTGTGTTTCCACAAGCTTATGAAGGAGTGAGTTCAATCTCACTATGGTATTACGGGAACAATAGAGTATATGCGTTATGATTTATTGAGTGCGTTTTGATCTATGGCTTTGAGCCAAGTTGGGGAGTTTGCTATTAATTAAGTTGATTGAACGGTTAGGTACTATATTGGTTCCGATTTGAGGCATGTTGGTGAGTCAGTTATGTCTTACAGAGATTAAGGTCGACCGGACGGTGGTCAGGCCCGTTTTTATGCTATTCCAGGTAGGACAGATGTTATTGCTTCAAATGTTATCATTATAGGTATTGTTCCAGTCTGCCACAGAGATGCCTCTGTATTATTCGATCCTGGTTCCACCTCTCCTTATGTGTCCTCATATTTCTGCTCATTATTTGCGTACGCCTCGGGAGTTTCTTTCTTTACCTGTTCATGTATCTACCCTGGTGGGCGATATTTTTGTTGTGGACCGTGTCTACCGATCATGTGTTGTGATTATTGAGGGTTTGAAGACCCGAGTTGATCTATTGCTATTGAGAATGGCGGACTATGATATTACATTGGCCATGGATTGGTTATCTCCATGTCATGCTACTCTAGACTGTCATGCTAAGACAGTTACTTTGGCTATGCCGGATGTATCGCAGATCGAGTGGCGTGGTGTGACTGATTATATTCCTAGCAGAGTAATTTATTTCTTGAAAGCCCAGCATATGGTTGGGAAAGGTTGTGTGTCATATCTAGCTTTTGTGCGAGATGTTGGAGCTGAGACTCCTAGTATTGATTCTGTCACAGTTGTGAGGGATTTTTCCCGATGTATTTCCTGCAGACCTGTCGGGCATGACACCGGATAGGGATATTGATATCGGTATCGACTTAGTGCCGGGCACTCAGCCCATTCTATTCCACTGTACTGTATGGCACCAACGGAGCTGAAGGAATTGAAAGATCAGCTTCAGGAGCTCCTAGAAATGGGGTTCATTCGGCCTTGTGTGTCACCTTAGGGTGCACCAGTCTTATTTGTAAAGAAGAAGGATGGTATAATGAGAATGTGCATTGATTACAGACAGTATTCTTGGGTTGGTAACCTATATGGCCTGGTCAAGCCAGAGGAATTCCGTTTTGATAGCTTGATTACGTGCGAGTAGATTTGAAAGTTTACTTGATGGTTTTTACCATGGTTCGAGCCAGATATCTTCTACCGGTGCGCGGAAAATATTGTATATTATGAACTCCTCCTAAAGGGGAGCAAATAGAATATTTTTAATTGCCCGAAATGTAATTTTCCTATAGCCCAAAAATTCTAATGATGTTCTTGCGTTTGTAAAATGATGGCATAATAGACGTGGTATGTTGTGCATGTTTAATATTTTCATGTACGAGGTGGCAGTTCATTCTTGAAGAGAAGGTTACGAATTCTGGATGGAATAGTCAGTTTCAGGTATTTAGATGAATGTTATAACTGCTCGGTAAGACCTGAGAAGGGTGCGCACTATATTATAACTAACAAATGTCTATTGGTATTACAACACCCACTTGTTTGATCGACTACCAATATTTCGATCTTGATATGTATTGTAGAAAAAAATTGAAAATAATTATCATGAAATGATCGTACTTCAGGGATGTATCAGTCATTGAGTGCTGAGGTTGTGATCAGTGACGGTAATTTATGTAATCTAGGAATTTGGAGACGGGGAATTCTCAAAAATATACTATTTCGGGATTGTGGCATGTTTGAGATGAGTATTTCATTTAAACTCATCGGATGCACTACTCCAGCTAATTGATGGTGATGAATATGCGATGTGAGCGCGAATATATGTGAGATTTGAACCTGTGTGCAAGCACCGAGCCAATATTCATGCTCGGAAGATGTGTAGGCTATGATATGCCTAGAGTGGGATATTGAACTTAAAGGTATAATGTTTCTCATATTCATAACTTTGTTAAGAACTATCGGGACTATACTTGAGATTTCCAAGATGCTAGATTCCAGAACAAACTTGGAAATTTCTATACTGCGTTAAATTGCTGATTTGAGTTATGACAGCATATCTTGCTCATGCCAACGATATAGAGTGTTATTTATGCTAGTCCAGGAGCATGAGAATCTTATTTCATTTAGCATATACAGGTGTACTTATTAGATTGCTCCTATATGATATGCTTGGACTGGAGGTTTGTGACTGTGCCAGGTGAATTATGTTGTTGGCAACTAAGTTGCTAGTGAGGTTGATGTCAATGTGACTATAGAAGATCTAGTTATTATTATTCTATTCATGTATCTGGGATCCACTGTGATTGACGAGCTCATAGCATATCGTTGGGGTGGTACTTGTGGAACTTGCAAAGCGACTCTCTTCTTTGAGGTATTTTCTCTTTTTAGGGTAGCCGAATGGTGCAATAGTGAGGTTTACTGGTATGGCATTGTATTATGTACTTCTCCGTGAGTATGATGATTCTCTTGTGGTACAGCTCTTTCATTTGAGTCATTTTTATGAATTTAGTATACTCGTACTATTGCTTATTAGCGCGCGTACTGTGCGAGTTGTGGCTTAGGCCTGTATTGATGTGTCGTATCACCAGAGTAGTGTGTTGGATTAGAAGAGATCATATGAATCATTAATGAATACAAATGGATTCGATTTCTGTATGTTGGAAGGATAATATCGAGCTTCGACTCAGAAATTTGATGTAGCATTTGCCAAAGGGGAAGTTACTTCATGAATGGTTGATATGGGAAATGGTTATGTCTTACCACGTGATTTAGTTATCATTGGCAATATATGAAAGTGTGAGATGAGACTTTAGTTGATAAGAGATTTCCGATCGGTATTCGGGTGTTGTGTGCAGCTGTTGTGATTAGGAGTTATCACTACAAGCGTTTGAGTTATGTGGTCTGTCATGTAATTGCACCTGAGATCGCAGGTATGGGTTATTACATCCTGTTCGGGCTTATTCACAGTATAAATGTGGGATTCTGATATATGGAAAATTTAAAAAGTGGAAATGTGGTTCTATGGTTTATAGGCCAGGTTGGATTGCGAAATTTCAATTACAATGTGTTTTCGAACCAATATGGGATAGGATGACGTGGGATCACCCCGGGTATATGCTTGGCAAGGTTATTCAGTAAGTGTTTGGCTTTTGGAACAACTATGAGCACGTTCGAGGACAGAGGTTTGTTTAAGTTGGGGAGGATGTGATGACCCAACCCGTCGTCTCATGAGTTACCGCTCCGTTTTCCACATTTTATACTTCACTATGTGAATGAGTTGGTTTTGATTGATTTTAGAAGGAGAAGAGACACTTAGTCTCTTTAAGGAAGGCTTATTTTGAAGAAGAAAAAAAGTCAACAGGATGGTGACTTATGTGTTAGAGGGCTCGGTTATGGATTCCGATGATTCGATTAGTTTCGGGGGATGATTTATGACTTAGGGGTGCGATCGGAAGTGATTTTGGAAGTCCAATGTAGAATTAGGCTTGAATTGGAGAAGTTAGTATTTTGGCGAATTCCGGTTGATAGGTGAGATTTTGATCTGAGGGTCAGAATGGAATTTCGAGAGTTTTTGTAGCTTCGTTAGGTGATTTGGGATGCGTGTACAAAATTTCAGGTCATTTAGAGGTGATTTGGTTGGGTTTTTTATCAAATGCGTGTTTCGGAAGTTTTAGAAGAACTTAGGCTTGAATTCGATGTGATTTGATGGTTTCTGCGTGCTTTAAGGCGTTATGATGATTGGAACAAGTTTGTATGATGTTTTGGGAGGTATTGGTATTTTTGGTTGAGGTCCCGGGGGCCTCGGGGTGAATTCGGATGGCTAACGGAGGTGTTTGGGACTTAGGATGTTGCAGAAATCAGCAGGTGAGTGCTGCAGAGTTTTGCTCTATGCGATCGCAGGAGAGGCATTATGATCGCATAGAAGGATTTTGAGGGGTTGTTTGGTTGTTCAATGCGATATCATAGGGAGGCATGCGATCGCGCAGTGTAAAGTTGATCCGGGATTTTTATGGAAATTTGTTCAATGCGATCGCAGGAGTTGGTGTGCGATCGCATAGGCTGAGGACCTTGTGCATTGCGATCGCATGGGCATATCCGCGATCGCATAGGGTTAAATTTGGAGCTGGAAATTTTGTATTCTGTGATCGCAGAGGTTGGGATGCGATCGCATAGAAGAAAAGTTCTAGGTAGAATGTTTTCCCATTTTCCATTTTTAGCAATTTGGAGCTCGTGTACGGCGCATTTTCGACAGATTTTTGGAGAGAACAATGGGATAAGTGTTCTTAACTCAACTTTGGTTGGATAACTTGAATCTATCACTAGTTTTGGCATTTAATCCGTGAATTTTGTTGGAAAAGTTTAGAAAACCCTCTTTGATAGAATCACGGATTTGAGGGTCGAAATGTTATGGGAATTGGATAACTTTAGTATGGTTAGACTCGTGGGAGAATAAGGAACCCGTTGATGTAAAAAAATTTGAATTTCGAGACGTGGTCTCGGGTTTTTGCTAATTTCCAGAATTTTGGTATTTTTCGGTTATTTTTATTGGGCTTTGTTCCCACAACATATTATGACGTATTTGTTCAGATTTTGGATAGATTCAACGCACGTGGAGGCCAATTCTAGGGGCAAAGGCGTCACAAGATAAAGAAATAGTCGGTTCGAGGTAAGTAATGATGTTAAATGATGTCCTAAGGGTCTGAAACCCCAGATTGCACATCGTAGTGCTATATTGAGCTGAAACACGCGCTCGATGACGAGCGCAGGGTCTTTTACTATTGGGGATTGTGACTTGGTCCATCCCGATTGATGTTTTAACTGCATACTTGACTGAGATTGATTTGTTATCATTATGATTTGGGCTGATTGCCATATTTGGACTTCGTGCCAATTATTTGAACCCTTCGGGGATTTTTATCACTATTTCCTCACTGTTTTGACTTATATTTAAACTCAGTCCTGTTGATATTTATGGTTTTACAAACTCAGCCGCTTTTATACATATTTGAAACTTAAATGATATTTTTAAATAATATTTTGGGCTGAGAACCGCTGTTTTACAAATGCCCAAGGGGCTTATGATGATTTCCGGACTGAGTCAGGTCGAGGGCCACATGTGAGGATATGCTGAGTGATATGAGGCCGAGGGCCTGAGATACTATTTATGCCACGCGGTGGCTTGAGTGATGTTAGTAGGCTTTCAGGCCTTATGAGTGATGTGAGAAGGCTTTCAGGCCTTACTTTACTTGCCACGAGGTGGCTTGATATTGCGCTTGGGCTGTAAGGGTCCCCTCCCGGAGTCTGCACACCCCCAGTGAGCGTCGTCAACGTTAAATGGATCGGACTGCATACCGCAGCGAGTTATGGATCGGGCTGCACACCGTAGTGAGATATATGGATCGGGCTGCACGCCGCATCAGTTACTATATATCCTCCAATAACAACATTTAAATTGTTTTAAATTTTGTTTCAAAGATCAAGAGGAGGTGATTTTCCTTGTGATTTGTTGGCTAATCAGAAAGTTTTTATCATTTGTATAAATTTATGAAAAATTTCCCTTTTCCTCATTTTTCCAATTTATCTGTTTTGGGAAAAAAAAATTCAATTGTCATGTCTTTTAATCTTTTGATTAGCCTCTGTCTCCTCTTCCGAGAGTCATGCCTTTGATCTCCACCGTAGGTTGCTTACCTTTTTCAAAATGGTTGTAGCTTTAGTCACTTTAAGAGTAGGATAATTCTTACACTCTGCCTATTTTTATTTTTGTCCTTGTTAATCAGAAGGTAATATTCATTAATTATTACGTTGTGCTTATTACCTTTTTGTGATTTTTTTTAAAATTTTTGTTTCCATGTGTTGATATTAAAGATGTTCATTGGAAAAGACTAATAATTTTTTACAGGCTTTTAATTATTGCTTTGGTCATTATTGAGAGTATGACGATTTTATAGTTTGCGTTTATATTTTCCTTTTGTTTTGTTAATTGCCAGGTAATTTTGATTATTTTTCTTAAATTTCTTTATCTTGTGATTTTGTGTTGTTATTCTTTTGAATTTTGCTTTTCTTTCTGGATCAGCTAGATGCTCTCAGAGATGGACTCGAGGTTAGCAAATAGTATGTGTTATGTTATTTTCCCAATTTTTCTCCATATTTCTTTTTTTGCTTTTTAGCAAGTCTAACAATCTGTTTGGCCAAGCTTTTAAAATCAGTTTATTTTGAGAAATACTTTTTCTCAAAAATAATTTTTTTGTAAGAAACAGTTTGTGTTTGGCTAATTAATTTAAAAACACTTCTGATCAGTAATTAGTGTTTGAATAAGTTTTTAAGAAATGATTCTAAGTGTATTTTTCTTTAAAGTAATTTCCAGAAAAGTACTTTTGGAGAGAAACTATATATATTTCTTCTAGCTTCTCTAAAATTGCTTATGCTTCTACACAAAAGTATTTTTTTATTCTAAAAACTTGGCCAAACACTTCAACTTTGAAAAAAAAAAGTCGTTTATGATTATTAACAAGTTAATTCTACTTTTTGTGTATCTATATTGTAAAATTCTATTTCCTTGGTGGAAAACAATATTTTAAACTAAATGCAGGGATTAACTTTTATACCTTTATTTTATAACTAGTGAATTCGTTCGCGCTTTGCGCGATACACTAAATAATTTAGAATTATCTTCTAATGAATCAAGTCGAGATAGAGAGACAATTTTATTTTTTTTGGCTTAGAGTTGAGACTTCTTTTCCCTACTAATTAACAAAATAATTAAGAAATCAATTTGTTGACATCAATTCATATATGTCATTCATTTATAAAAAGAAACTCATTTTTATTAAATATAAATTAGATAGATAGTATAAAAGTATTCATAGATTTTATTTATCCATTTGTTTTTCACTTTTATCTTCTTTTAATACGGTGACATTGCTTCTATTTCCTACTTTTATTTGTTTTCTTCACCAAATGCATCTACATTATAATCATCTGACATCACATAGCCGTGCTTCTCATGGTAAAGACTTTTATTCTAACCATAGGATAAATAGAAAAGTATAAGATAAAGGCAAGGAAATGGAAAAAATGATAATAGAATATACCATGTTGAGTAACAGTATCCTCCCGAGCTGTTGAACAAATTTTTAAGTAGTTTTGGTTTGACATAGAGTAGAAAAGCTAATTCAAGAAATAGTGAAAAGAAAGAACCATAGTGAAAATTACATCAAAATCAAAGTCCAAGCACCTGAATGATGAATACAAAGGCAAGTAGTAGGTACCGTCACCACTTGTGCACAGACCATGATGTGATTCATCTAGTAATCGTTATAGGAGAAAAGAGAATAGTGTTATTAAGCATATAAATTTATATAAAAGTAATAACGAAAGAATTAAGAATACCTGTAGAGATTCCTCATAAGTGAAACGGCACAAACAACAATACTTCTTCGCAGCTTTGGATAACATAACATGGTTTGAAGAGCAGATAAAATGTGCTATTCACCATAGTGAAAATGCTGAGAATGAAAATTATAACGAAATAGTTTTTTGAAGAGCCAAACTCAGGTGCTATAATAGAATTGCATATCTTTTCCTTAGGCCATATATGCCTTGACAACTCTTGTGATTCTTGAAATTCTCTTTTATTTTTTTTATATGACTGCAATATTACTCAAATAAACCTTTAAATTAGAGAAAGGACATGAAAAAGATGCAATTCCATGAGATATAAAAAGTTTGTTGATGGCTAACTTGTCACTCGGAGCACTTTAATATTATCAGAAAGCAAAAACACATGATGCAAAAATAATTATGAACAAAGTTTGCAACGTACTTGTCATATCATGTTTTTGGCTTTGAAATTTAATTCACATTGCGATATAACAGATATGTTGAATCTTGCAGGCCCCTGTAATACACCCAAGGGAACACAAAGAACAAATTTCATAAGAGTATGAATAAGAAATTAAATATAAAAAAATACTAGTACTTACTGAGTGCGAAACCATAAACCTGGTCTTCAAATATAAAAACAAATTCATCAAGCTTTTGCTTCTTCGGCTGTGCTATAATGTAACGTCCATACTTGTAAGTAAATTCTAATAATAAAGAAGCTAACGGTAGAAAGTTATGGAAGAAATTAATAGGGGTCTTTATATAATTTTAAGCATTATCTTAAGGTGAAAATAAGAGAAAAATATCAAAAATTTGACAAAAAAGATAAGTACCAATGCTAGCTCAAGAGAATGCCATGTCAGCATTCATTGGCCCTCTTTTATATCTACCGCGTGTATTCCATATGAAGATCATTGTTTTTATTCATATAATATATTGTTGAAAAGATATAAAAAGTTTTACAAAAAACATCTTTTTGATCTAATACCGAGGTAAATCAAATAAATGAAGATTTGGTTTATGAATACAAGTAAAACATTTTCAAAACTATAGTATGGAGGATTTCATTATTCCTCATCCAAAAATAATTCGTGTGAGACATAGATAATCAACATTTTTTATTCAAGATCTTGTTTGAAAGTAATTAATTGCATCATTAGCAATCTTATTTTACTCAATTTACTTTTCATCCTTCTTATGTTACCAAAGTTAGTCCACTTTGTGAGTCCTTAATTGGTTCTAAAAAGGTATTTGAAGTTTAGGAAAGCTTTTTTAGGAAATGTGCATGCCTGTTGCAAGTGTTTTTAGAAAATTTTGATTTACTGCCGACCACATAAGACTCGAATGAGGAATAGCCAAATCAAGCTTAGCAGCCTGTAAACACTTCTGGAAATAATGGCTTAGGCCACATTGATATTATTTGTTAGGATACAAGAAATAATAAATCATACAGTTACTACAACTTCAATGTGCTTGCGAAAGAGTAACAGAAGGATAAATATAATGTAGCAATTAAATCAGAAAATAAATCTGCTATATGAAGTTAACCAAATATTCAACTGAAGAACTGGGATTTTTATTCAACCAAAATGAAATCCACCTCCAGGATAAAAAAGGAAGCAACCATAAATATACAGCAAGACCAAAACAGCATCTTTAGAATCCACCTCCATCGAGTATGGATAAGGTCTTATAAATATGAAAGCATTACAAAAGTAGGATATTGCATAGCAACTATCCTATATATGTTTAATAGGAAGGAACAAGCTCCCCCTTTACATCAATTTCACATCACAAAATTTAGTGGGAACAACTTCTTAGAGTGAGAGTCCTCCCGAATGAAGCTAACATATTATTAGGGGACATCAAAATGGTACATCATGAGAAGTTGTTGATTCAAAAATAAATTCTTCTTCATGGTTTTGCTACGAAGAGAAGGATATTGGAGTTTGTCCATGTTAACTTCTCCTCTAACCTCCCCGGGAAGTTTGTGGAAATTGTCGAACCAAGTAATGTCATTACAATTCAAGCCAAAGTTAGCCAAATGATCTGCTACCTTATTGCATTCCCTGAAGCAGTGTTTCATAGTAATTTCTTCAAAGAAATTCATTTGGTTCCTGATTTCTAAAACAACATCTTGTAATCTCCATGGAGTATTATTGATGTTTGTAATCCAATTTACCAGCATAAGAGAGTCACTTTCTACCTCAACCTTTTTGATATTATTATGAATGCACCAGTCTATGCCGTATTTCAGTGCTAAAGCTTCAGCAAAGTTATTAGTTTCTGTGTCAAATGATATAGCATATGCCTTAATCAAGCTCCCATGATCATCCCTGATAATACCTCCTCCTCCACTAGGGCCTGGATTGCCCTTAGAGCATCCATCGCAGTTCAATTTAAACCATCCATTGTGTGGGAAGGACCACTTAACAAAACTAGTATGAATTGCAGGTTGTGCAGTATCAATTAATTCAAAGAACTGATTCCTTTTCATAAACGGAGGAACTACGGGGAATTGTTTGTGAGCAATAATATTGAGTTGTTGGGTAGTGTGAAGGATTATCCTGCTGGAGGACATTCTAATCCCTTCAAATCTGCTCTTACATCTAGCTTTCCAAATTTGCCAAATAATTATGCCAGGTAGGATATGTAGGGCAAATTTTTGTAAAGCATTTTGACCACTTTCCATCCACCAAGTAATGACCATCTGTCTAATGTTGTTATGATCTCTTCTAATACCAAACATTTGGCTGAAGAAGAGCCACACCGCTTTGCCAACCATGTTATTGATGAACATGTGATCTTCATCCTCAGAACTAGAACTAATGCAACATGAACATTTGGAAACCAATTGAGTGCCAAATCTGCCTAGGTTGCCATCTACAGAGACCTTATGTCTGAGTAGCCTCCAAAGAAAGAAAGAAATTTTAAACGGGCATCTAAGATGCCAAGTCATTTTATTAATCAGAGAAGTATTATGAATATCTCTAAGATTTCTCCAAGCTGAGTTACAAGTAAATCTCCCATCTATTGACGCAATCCATATTTGGTTGGTCTTTTATGTTGGGAGAGTTAATTTTAACTCCTTGAATTTGATGAACAACATGTAAAGGAAGGTTTTGAGAGAGTTTAAGAGTATTCCAGTTACCATTAAAGACATAAGAGGATACCTGATTCTTTGTGGAGGTAGATGCAGTTCCAAATTGAGCCAGTTTACCCATTTCAAACCAGTTATCCCACCAAAAGTTTAAGTTGCCAGAGTTTATCTTCCAAAGAATTTGGTGGTTAGTTCTGTGTCTGATTTTCATCATCCTTCTCCAAGTGTGTGAGTGAGAGTAGTTCCATTTTCTGGCATTGGGTGGACTCTTTTAGAGTATTTGGCCTTCATAAAGTCAGTCCAAAGAGATTCTCTGCTTTTAAATTGCCACCAAAGCTTAGCTGAGAAGGTATCTGAGATATCTTGCAGAGTTCTAATGCCAATTCCTCCTTCTTCAATTGGTAAGCACAATTTTTTCCATGAGGACGAGTGATATTTTTGTTTATCTTCTAGGTTTCCCCAGAAAAAGTTTGCAAAGACTCTTTCAATTTGTGCTAAAATAGTTTTTGGTGGTTGGAAAATAGACATCAAGTGAAGAGGTATTGCAGTTAGAACATGCTTGATAAGAGTCTTTTTGCCACCAGTAGATAATAAGTTAGCATGCCAAGATCCTACTCGGTGGATGATTTTAGTGGCCATCTCCATAAAGAACTCAACCTTTTTTCTCCCATAAAATAGTGGACATCCCAAATATTTGATGGGAAATTCTTTTTCTTGAAAATTCGAGTTCCTAGCCATAATTTTTTTCTCTTGGCAGGGATCTCTTTGTCCATCAGGAAACAACCTTTCTCCTTATTAATAAGTTGGCCTGAGTTATCCTCATATTTTCTTAGAGTGTCCATAATTAGTCGTAAAGTTGCTATTTTTCCTGCACAAAAATTTATAATATCATCAGCATAAGATAAATGATTAATCTTTTGTCCATTTGGTTGCATAGTAAAACCAATGAACTTAGGATTACTATATAAGTTATTAAGCATCATTGATAAAACTTCAGCAGCAATAATAAAGAGAGATGGAGATAGAGGGTCTCCCTGTTTTACTCCCCTTTGTGATTTGAAGAATCCATATATTTTACCATTTATTACCACCGTATATCACATATTGGATAAAAGGTTCCAGATAATATGAATCCATTGTTCTGCAAAGCCCATCCTCCTCATAACTGTGCCGAGAAAATGCCATGATAGTCTGTCATAGGATTTGTTCATGTCTAACTTAATCAGAACATTACCTCCCTTATTAGGTTTTCTCATATCATGTATAATCTCTTGCGCAAGAAGAAAATTTTCCTAATTGCTCTCCCCTTAATGAAATAGCTTTGGTTTTGAGAAATAATTCTGGGGAGTAGCTTAGATAACCTCGCATTCATCACTTTAGAAACTATTTTCTGGGAAACATTACTAAGGCTAATAGGTCTGAATTCAGAGAAGTACTGGGGCGCTTCAATTTTTGGAATTAGGATCAAACAAGTGTTAGTGAAGAATCTAGGCATTTGCTCTCCATTAAAAACAGCTCTCACCAGATGAACTATATCATCACCGACAATCTCCCATGTTTTCTGAAAGAACATACTATTGAAACCATCAGGGCCTGCAGTATTATTTGGATTTATATCAAAAACAGCCTTCTTAACTTCTTTCGAAGATGGTTCTGCTAACAACATCTCATTATCTACTGTTGTAACAACATTTGGTATGACATCCATGATACTCATATCAATCTCATTGTTGTCTTGGCTAAAGAGTTGTTGGTAGAAGTCTACAGCAGCTTGCCCAATATTATCATCTCCTTATATCCACTGGTCATCAACCTTAATTCTATGTATATACAATCTCTTCCTTCTACCTCTGACCACGCTATGAAAAAAATTGGTGTTCTCATCGCCTTCAAGTTGCCATTTAAGGTTAGCTTTGTCTCCAAAAGGTGTTAACCATCTTGTCATGGATCAATAATTCGGCCTTGGCTTTATTGAGGTTCATTCTATCTTCTTGGTTCAAAGAATTCATATACTTAGTCTCACATTCATCCACATTATTTTCTAGTAGTTGAATGTTAACAAAGATATTCCCAATTTTGTTTCTAGACCACTCACTAAGGGCTCTACCAATGTTCTTCATTTTCTGATGAACGATCCAAAAAATATTACCCGAAATATCATCCTCCCATTGTTGTTTAACAATATCTCTGAAGTCATCTCGATCCACCCAAAAATTTAAGAACTTAAAATATTTGATGTAGTTCCCATCATCCTTTTCGGCACTGATGAGAATTGGACAATGGTCAGAGCTTATTCTTGTCAAGTGCTGAACTGATGTTTTAGAGAAGTATATATCCCACTCATTATTAGCGACCATTCTATCTAGCCTTTTCCAGATGATATCCTACCCTTTTCTTTCATTATACCAAGTAAACGCGTGCCTTGAGTATCCCATATCCATTAAACCACAATCATTCAGACATTCGATGAAAGGAAGACTTTTACCAAGTCTGTGTCGAACACCTCCCAGCTTTTCTTTTGCATTAATGATGATATTGAAGTCACCACATACAGTCCAAGGTATAGACACAGTAGTAGCAAAAGTTCTCATATACTCCCAAAGTTCCTCTCTTCCGGCAGACTTAGATTTTGTGTAGGCAATTGAGACGAGAGCAGCTTGGTCAGAGTTGTAAGATCTAACTTTACATGTGATCATTTGAGCATGGTTAGCATAAACATTACAAATCAAATTATCACTCCAGAAAACCCAAATCTTATTACTAGAGTTTGCAAAACAGCCCTGCATACCCAAAATATTTTTATAAAAGTCAATAGTAGTTTCTTGCATAAATGGTTCATGTATAGCAACTAAAGAGATTTTATAAAGCTTAACCATGTATATTAATCTTTCTGTTGCAGCTTGGGATTTCATACCCCTTATATTCCAATTAAGCAACTTAAACATGATTCAGAGTATTAAGGGTTGTTTGTGAGTTTCTTTTTTGGCCCCTAGTTATAGGAGATTCTCTAGCTTTTCCACTTTTTTTGCTTTTTGATTTGCCCCCAGAAGGTATTCCCTCCATTAAATTAGTAATACCAGTTAGGCCTTGGACTTCATTAATATCTTTCTTCTTTCCTCCAACAATTTGATGCAACATTTCAGTTTCTCCATCTGTAGTTTCCTCCTCTGATGACGCTTCATCTGTTGTTTCCTCCTCCTCTGTACTAGCTGCATCTTCCCACTCATCAAGAGGATCTTTATCATTCTGAGACTTGTCCAGGTTCTCCTCATTGTTATTCTATTCTTGCACCTCTACAACTATTTTGCTCTGTATGACGTTATCCTTCCTGAGAGAATCAAACTTATTATGAATAGCTAATTCTTTCTCGGTAGTATTTTGATATATCTCCCTTTGTTTCTGCATCTTTGTAGTCTTTTGTTTCTGAGCACACCATTGTCTCTCCTCTTCTTGTCTCCTTTCATCATCTTGAAATAGGTCGACTTGAAGAGCTTTCGGATCTTCAATGGGAATAACTATCCCGCTTCTTTCTATATTCAAGTTTTTCTGGATAGCTTCATCTTGAACTATTATTTGAGAGGTACTGCAGGATGCTATATTTGTATCTTTTCTTTTATCCTTTGTATTCTCCTTTGCTTTGTTATTGTTTGGTTCTTCTATGCTCACAACATTGGAGTTCGTACTTTTGATATCCCCGACATTAGGTAGAGGTTTATCAACCCCAAAGATCGCTCCAGTTGGTTTATAAGCTTGTTTTGGAGGAGTACTCTTTCCTCTTTTTGGGATGTTGTCCATATATTTGTTCTTTTGAAAATTTCTGCCCCTTTGTCGATCCTCTGCTTGTATCTCCTTTGGAATCAGTTGTTCTTTAGTCTCTTTGTTTGGGGGTGTACAATATTGTCTTTCAATGTCTCATTTGTCTCACTGTTCTCCTTTTCCAGTCTTCTACATTGGCTGATTGAATGACCTTGTAGTCTACAATGCATACAATATTTAGATACTCCTTCATATTCAATTTTTGTTCATATCCCTGAAGCGGATTAGTCGATTTCCTTTGACCAACAAATACATGATTTAATCATGGTTTAGTTAAGTCGATTTCTACTTGGACTTTTGCCATGCTTGGTCTAGTTTTTCCTTTAGTAGCTACATCCATTGCCATTGGAGTTCCAATAGGGCTCAGTATTTGTTTCACGTAATGCCAAGTATGTAAATGAAATGGGAGTTTCGGCAGTATAACCCATACCAGAGTTAGAGGGTTATCTTCTTCCGGAGTGAAGTCGGGAGTCCATCTGCTTAACCACATAGGCTGACCATCAATTTCAATAACATGTTTAAAGTAGACCGTCATGAAATCCTCTTCGTTGTAAACATCGATGAAGACATTCTTGTTATCATAGACTCCGATTTTAATCGAGCCTTTGATTGTAATCTTGGTGCTTCATATAGTTACATAAAGTAGCAAATTAAATCAATAACCAATCCAATGTTAATTGATTAACTTTTCCTATGCATGTAAAAGGGCAGTTCTTGTCTTCCTGTTGAAAAAGAACAAGAAACATATTTGTTGGTAACCCTATTCATTGTAAGCTAAGTTTCATTCTAGAACACAAAGTTTTGCTTACTACTTTAATAGCACTCGAAAGAAATACTATGGATCAACATTCATATCTTAATCTAGTATCAATTTTGTAATTTTCCTGTTCAGTTTGTCTACTCTGGCCTAAGCTAAGTAAAGAAATATTTAGCAATAACTACTGTAGTTGTTAATATACTATAAGAATTTGCTAAAGCAACCCAATATTATCCTAGTAAAATAGGTGTTGGGCCTCCAGCCTGCCCAAAGTAGCATAGTTCAATTTTGGCCCAGATATTTATTTTACACTTAGCCTTGTATAGTCTTTTGTATTAGTTAGCCTTTCATTATTTGTAAACATAGCATAGTGGTTATTTTAGTAATTAGCCATTCTTCACTTTGTAAAGACATATTATAAATACAAGGAGGCCACAACTATTAAGAGGGTTGGCCAGTTATTTTCTCACTATCTCTCTCTCATGTTTCTGCGATGAAGAACCTTCCAGAAACCTCAAACCTCCATTGATGAACTTCAATCTTTCCATCTTGTTTCTACTGTTTTGACATGGTATCAGAGCAGGAGTTTGTTTAGATTTTGCTTGTCTGTATAGAACAATGTTTCTACTGTTCGTTTTCATCCAATTTTCATCGAGATTTCCTTCGTCGGAGCTCCGTGATTTTGTTGTGATTTTCGCCAAAAACAATTTGCTGCTTCACATTTCAGTCCATTCTACGGTAGAACATAGTGAATCTCTGCGTGTGTTAGCTGGAATTTGAGTTTTGTTCAAGCTAGGGTTTTGCTCGATTTCTCGGAGTTAGGGTTTTCTCTATTTCTCATCGATTCGCCTAAAGCTGCTTCATTATATCAAGGCCTCGCTTCTTCAGGTTGCGAAGAAGGCTGGTAATTGTATCTCTCTTGTGCATGTGTTGATTTTGTTTTCAGCCTACAGTAATTATTGGTGATTTAGTTGTTCTTACCATGACTGGTTCTACTTCTTATTCTGTGTATACTCTTGATCCTGCATCCCCTCTATTTCAACTGTCATCTGATGTGCTTGGTGTGTCTCTGGTTCCTGTACCATTTTCGGGGAGCGAATTTGGAGGTTGGAAACATAGTATGATGGTGTTATTATCGGCTAGGAACAAAATAGCTTTTATAGATGGTTGGTGCCCTAAACCTGCTGCAAACTCCCCTGATTCTAAACAATGGGATCGTTGTAATAATATGGTGATATCTTGGTTAACAAGTTCGTTATCACCAGATATAGCTGAAAGTGTTCAATACTCTGAGACAACCGAAAGTATATGAAAACAATTAAATAATAGGTATGGTAGTGTAAATGGGACTCAAGTTTTTGAACTAAAAAGGGAACTCACCTCTACCTATCAGGGATCCCTTGATATTGCATCATATTTTACCAAACTTAAGAGAATCTGGGATGAATTGAGAGTAATATGTAGTAGTCATGCAAATTCTTGTAATTGTGCTGCTAAAGAGGGTCTCCAAAAGGAGAAAGATGAGGACAAGGTCCATCAGTTCCTCATGGGATTGAATGAGGTTTATGTTGGTGTGAAAAGCAATCTGTTGATGATGCAACCTCTGCCATCCCTTGACAATGTCTATAACATTCTTCTTCAAGATAAAAAGCAAAGACAAGTCAACCCACCTTCTTAATTTATCCCTAAGCAGCCTCCTTTAATGTGAACTCTCTTAATAAACCTAGTCAACCCCAGCAGAATATGCAATTCCAGGGGTAGCAGAGACAATTTACTCAAAGAGTGAATTTTGACAATCAGTCCAGAACCTCTAATCTCTTCTGTAAGTATTGCAAGAAGCCTGGACACTTATTTTATAAGTTCTACAAGCTTCATGGATTTCCTACTAACTTCAAGTTTACTAAGGGGAGAAAAGCAGCTGCTAATATGGTGACAGATTCTGAATTCTCTGCTTCTGAGTGCACTTCTTCCAATCAGACTTCTATTATGCCTGCTGCTGAAAATGCTTCTGTGGTGCCTGGGCTGACAAAGCAGCAATACTCTCAACTGCTCTCTCTTTTGCAACAATCTCATGTTTCTGATTGTGGGCCTTAACTCAGCATCATGAGTTCTACCAATTTTGCTGGTACTCTATTGCCTAAGAATGTAGTATATAGTTTTAACTCTACTTTGCTAAACCAATCTGATTCCTTAACTTGGATAGTTGATTCTGGTGCTTCTGACCATATGACTGCTAATAAAGAATATCTCATTAATATCACACCTTTACCTATTCCTTTTCTAGTGTCCCTTCCAAATGGCTATAAAGTAAAAGTTACTTGCACAGGTTCCTTTGTTTTGACTGAATCTATAATTCTTCACAATTTCCTTTATCTACCTTCCTTTAAACACAATCTCATCTCTGTAGACAAACTCACAGATCAATTTGATTGTATGGTTCAGTTTACTAGACTTTCATGTCTCATACAGGGCCCTTCTCTGAAGAAGCCTCTGGATCTTGGTAAACTGGACAGTGGGCTATAGAAATTTGTGTGGGAAAAGCCTTCTCAATCTCAAGTTACTGTGTCAAATACCTGCAGCAACTTGTCATCTTCCTCTGTTTTTGACCATCCTCCTTATATTGTAAATGTTGTTTCTCCCTCTTGTAATAAAGCTGCTATGAATAAGATGGACATTGTTTGGCATAATAGACTTGCACATGTTCCTTTTATTAAGATGAAAAGTATTTCTGAGATTTCCTCTAATATTTCTTCTATACAGTCTTTACCATGTTCTATTTGTCTCATGGCTAGTCAAACTAAATTACTATTTCTTGATAGTTCCATTCATAGTTCTAAACCCTTTCAACTTGTTCATGTTGACACTTGGGGACCATATCACACTCCTACATATTCAGGCTCCAAATATTTCCTTACCATTGTTGATGATTTCTCTAGATGCACTTGGACTCATTTAATGGGATCCAAAAGTAATGCCTTTCCCCTCCTGAAGGCTTTTGTATTGATGGTCCAAACTCAATTTCACATCACCATCCAAAGCATTAGATCTGATAATGCTCTAGAATTAGAGAATAGTAATGCTGCAGTTTCCTTTTTTTTCTGAAAATGGAATCATTCATCAAACTAGTTGTCCACACACTCCCCAACAAAATGGTGTAGTGGAAAGGAAACATAGAACACTCCTAGAAGCTCCAGGGCTTTACTCTTTCAATCCAAAGTACCAATCAGATTTTGGGGAGATTGCCTTCTTACAGCCACATACATCATCAACAGGCTACCCTCTAGACTACTACAAAATAAATCACCTTATGAATTGTTGTTTGGCAAGACACCCAGCTATTCACACCTAAGAACCTTTGGTTGCCTTTGCTTTGCTACTGTTACCATTCCCCAAAGAGATAAACTAAAACCTAGAGCTATTCCATGTGTCTTTCTTGGCTATCCTTTTGCAAAGAAAGGTTATAAGTTGTATAACCTTCAGTCAAAATAGTCCTTTGTCTCTAGAGATGTCATATTTCATGAATAACTCTTCCATTTCTCCTCAGATTTTTCCCTTCCAGTTGTGTCAAAGTCCCCATTGTCAACCACCTCAGTTCCCTTGACTCCTGATACTACTACTTCTTCTCATCCTCTTTCAGTTCCTTCTCTTTCTGATGACCTACCCTTTCCTAATGCTTCTGACAACCACCATTCATCTTCTGATCTTTCACCTTCACCTTCACCTTCTGATCTCTTAAGAGAATCTGATCTCTCAACTTCCCCTCACATTATTGATGCTTTATCTGACTCTATTCCATCTTCTTCTTCTCCTACTATATCTGTTACACCACTAAGAAACTCTACCAGAACACATACTCATCCCTCTTATCTAAAGGATTATTCCAGCTTGGCAGGATGCTATGAGAAAAGAGTTTGAAGCCCTAGAAGCTAATAACACTGGGGATATAGTTGAGTTACCTCTAGGTAAGAAGCCTATTGGATGCAAGTGGGTCTATAAAATCAAATACAAAGCTAGTGGTGAAGTAGAAAGATACAAGGCTAGACTTGTCATTAGAGGGGACACTCAGGTTGAGGGGGTGGATTTCAATGAGACATTCTCTCCTGTAGTGAAGATGTCTACTGCCAAGTGTTTGATTGTTGTTGCTATTAAGAAGAATTGGTCTTTATTTCAGCTTGATATTAATAATTCATTTCTTCATGGTGAGTTGGATGAGGAAGTCTATATGAAATTGCCTCCTGGCCTTTCTGTTTCATCTCCCTCTTCTTCTGCTCCTTTGGCTTGCAAGTTAAAAAAAGTCCCTTTATAGTCTTAGACAAACCTCGAGGCAATGGTATGCAAGATTGTCTCAAGCTTTATATTCTAAAGGTTTTCATCATTCACTCAATGATTACTCTCTTTTCATTAAAGGGTCCCCAAGTTATCTTGTCATCCTAGCTGTTTATGTTGATGATATTATCCTTACTGGTGATGACTTGCATGAGATTTCTGCTTTGAAACATTTTCTAGATTCTGAGTTTAATATAAAAGACTTGGGCTCTCTCCATTATTTTTTGGGCATTGAGGTCACTACTTTACCTGATGGTGTTGTATTGAATTAGAAGAAGTTCATTTTTGATTTACTTAAAGAGTATGATTCCATGCATGTTCATTCTGTTCTTAGTCCATTGGATTTGAATCAGAAGCTTAAGGCTGATGTTGGGGATCTTCTTCCTAGTCCTGAGAAGTACATAAGTCTTGTGGGGAAGCTATTGTTCTTGACTCACACCAGGCCTGATATTTGTTTTAGTGTTCAACATCTGAGTCAATTTATGCAGACTCCTAGGGTTCCTCACATGATTGATGCTCTTCATCTGCTAAGGTACCTCAAGGGTACTCCTGATCTTGGCCTTTTTTTAATCTAACTCTAATGATTTCTCTATCAAGGCTTATTCTGACAGTGATTGGGCTGCCTGCCCTGACACACGCAAATTTGTTTCTGGTTTTTGTGTTTTCTTGGGTGATAGCCTTGTTGGCTGGAAATCGAAGAAACAGCCTGTGCTTTCTCTTTCTTCCGCTGAAGCTGAGTATAGGGCTATTAGTAAGACTGTTGCTGAACTGGTTTGGCTATCTAGGTTGTTGCATGATCTTACTATTGACGTTTCCTTCCCTATTTCTGTTTTTTGCTCATATGGCTGCCATTCACATTGCCAAAAATCTTGTCTTCCACGAGCGCACTAAACATATTGAAGTGGACTGTCACTTCATCAGGAGTAAGTTGACTGAATGGTTCATCCAGCTGTCCCATGTTCCTACTTCTGAGCAACTAGCATATTTCTTCACCAAGTCTTTAACCGGTGTCCTCCATCACTCCTTTCTTAGCAAGCTGAAGGTTGTTTCCCCCTCCAACTTGAAGGGGGTGTTGGGCCTCCAGCCTGCCCAAAGTAGCACAGTTCAATTTTGGCCCAGATATTTATTTTACACTTAGCCTTGTATAGTCTTTTGTATTAGTTAGCCTTTCATTCTTTGTAAACATAGCATAGTGGTTATTTTAGTAATTAGCCATTCTTCACTTTGTAAAGACATATTATAAATACAAGGAGGCCACAACTGTTAAGAGGGTTGGCCAGTTATTTTCTCACTATCTCTCTCTCACGTTTCTGCGATGAAGTTGGCCAGTTATTTTCTCACTATCTCTCTCTCACGTTTCTGCGATGAAGAACCTTCCAGAAACCTCAAACCTTCATTGATGAACTTCAATCTTTCCATCTTGTTTCTACTGTTTTGACAATAGGTAATAAAAAAGACTTACTGCATGAAGATGGTATTGGGAATTTGCAGCCAGAAGAGTGGATGATATGCAAGCATAGAGGTGGCCAAGGGCCAAAAGGAAATATGTAACTAGATTCCTTAATTGATTTTCTAAGATGAAAGATGAGAAAAACAAGCAACTCAACAACTTGTCCATCAACGTATGAAATTAAGAATTTATGAACAATCATATTAAACATTCTATGAATCTGGTTAGGAATACCAAAAGATATTATGAATCTTCATAATCTGCTAATTTAGTGATCCAGCAATATTGATGTTTAGCAATAATGATGTTTAACTGCAGTAGGCCAACATTAATAATTTGACAGAATAGTGGGCTTTATTTCCTTCAAAGCTCACGTTATTAGCAAGAATAGCATGAATGGCTATTATTATGTACTTATTTATATGCAATATTTTTCATTTACATTCTTGTCCAAAAAACTTACTGATAATAGTGTTTAATAGAAGGGCAATAGGTGTTTAATAGAAGCGCAATAGTGTCGTTCCACTTTACATGGGCATTTTAGTATTTCAACTTTTTACTTAGAGGTGTTCCCACTTATAATATAGTATAATATAATGATATGATATGATATAGATAGATAGATTTATGACAATCTTATATTTTTTATTTTTCTTCAGTTAAATATATGATTTTTGTGTATATATATGCACCTCTTCGGAAGCATTATGACCTTTCAAGTCCATAACCTCCTGTTTTGTTTGTTCTTTCTTTATTTCCGTATGTTTTTGCCTGTTTATATGTTTTAACAGAAAGAAGATGAGGTATACAAAAAGTCAGACTATTCAGTTGTTATCTTATCAGGTAAGATCTGAGACTCTTAAGGTCTAGGGGTTTTTCATAAGAGTATGTTCCTTTTAATAATATCACAATTAAATGTTGTACCAAGTGTGTCTTTTCATGTACTTTATCTCTTGCACAGAACGAAATAGGAGAGAGGGACAAGAAGAGTAAAAAAAAAACAAAAGGAATACGTAGGAGACAGCGGAAGTAATAGATTGTCTGCAATGGAAGGTTATTTAGATTTTAAAGGATGAAAAATTGAGAGAGGGATCAAGAGAAAAATAAGAAAGAAAAAAGAAATTAAATAAAGAAACAGGTGAAAAAAAAACGAATACATACATATAACAAAACAAAAACAGTTTTGTTTTCTTTGTTTTTGTTTCTTTAATTTTTATTATCTCATGCTTTTCATAATTTTTATATTTATATAAGAAATTTTAGGAACATTAAATTCTATGATATTTAATAAGAGAACGAAATAAAATACTTTTACTTAATATATACTTGTCACGACCCAAATCCCGAACCTGGTCGTGATGGCACCTCTCGTGAAGACAAGGCCAGTCAATTAACCCAATTCATCCTTTTAAAACGATTATTTAACACAATTATAATAAAACATGGTTTAATAATACCAAATAGCGAAAGTATAGATAAAAATGCGGAAATCCAACCCAACACCGCCCTAACCGGGGTGTCACAAGTCACGAGCATCTAAAGAAGACTGAACACAACTACAGGGCCAATAATATATACAAAATAAAATCTGGAGTTCAAAAGATGAAGTCCGGTGCCGCGAACGCTGACGGTCACCTTGCTCAGCTACAATAGTAATACCTTCAATCCGCTATTAACCCGCTACCGGGTGAACAATATCTGCAACTGCACGCGAGGTGCAGGGAGTAAAGTGAGTACTCCAACTGAGTGAGTAATAAAAGTAAATAATAACTGAGCAGCAAGAAATCACGTAAAGCAACCAGCATGCTGTATAGAAGTCGGGTACAATTTCTGAGAAAACAGTAAAATCTATGAAATCTTTAGAAATACCTTGGCTCAGTTCAATTCTCTTTTGAAATGGTCTTTTCAATAATTACGAAAACGATTTCAAAACAGTTAGTGCTGATAAGCACAGAAAATCCGCCCCTCGGGCACAAGTACCACAGTATAACAGGTAAAAGACAAGTAAATATGCAAGATGAGCACATAAAAGTTCGCCCCTCAGGCTCAGTACCAGTCACACAGTACAACAATTACCCCATCGGGCTCACTCCCAACTCACATCAGCCCTTCGGGCTCTCTCCAAACTCACATGGGTACCCGCGCTCACTGAGGGTATACAGACTCCGGGAGGGGCCCCTTACGGCCCAAGCGCTATATAATCATAAGGCCTTAAATCCTATCACATCAACATAAGGCCTTAAAGCCTTCTCACATCACACTCGAGGCCGGAAAGCCTCCTCACATAACACTCGAGGCCTGGAAGCATCCTCACATCACTCAACATATCCTCACAAATGGCCCCCGACCTCAATCAGTCCAGAAATAATCATAAGCCCCTTGGGCATCAGTAAAACAGTGTTGCCCAACTCAAACAACATTAGAAATATCATTTAAATCTCAAGTTGAGTATAAATGTAGCTGAGTTCTTGAAATATTGTAATTCAATTAGACTGAGTTCAAATAATATTTCAGATAGTGAGGAAAGAGTGAAAAAAATATTCAATAAGGGTTCAAGTAAGCGGCATTAAGCCCAAATATGGCAATCAGCCCAAATTATGATAATATCAAATAAGTTTCAGTCAAACACGCGGTAAAATCAACAACCGGGACGGATCAAGTCACAATCCCCAACGGTGCTCTACCCCACGCTCGCTATCCGGCGTGCAAGTCATCTCAATATAGCACTACGGTATGCAAATCCGGGGTTTCAAACCCTCAGGATATTATTTACAAATATTACTCACCTCGAGCCGGCCAAAATCCTAGTTCGTTATGTCTTTGCCTCGCAAATCGACCTTCCCGCGCGTCGAATCTGCTCAAAACCACAACGAATACATTACTATAGGCTAAGGGGACATAACCCAATCGAAAAGACTCGAAAAACATCAAAATTCACAAAATTTGCAAAATCCGAGCCCCTGGCCCACGTCTCGAAAAATTATAAGATTAACATCACCGGCTTCCTTATCTCGCCACGAGTCTAACCATGTAAAAATCATTCAATTCTCATATCATTTCAATCCTCAAATCAGTGATTCTATCCAAGAGGGTTTTTCTATCCTTTTCAACAAAATTCTCAGATTAAACACCAAAACTTGTAATAGATTCGAGTTATACAACCACAATTGAGTTAAGAACACTTACCCTGTTGTTCTCTCCAAAAATCTGTCGAAAAATCGCCTTATCCGAGCTCCAAATCGCTAAAAATGAAAAATGGGAACGAAGTCCCATTTTCAGAACTTAACTACTCTGCCCAGGCCTTTTCTTCTTCACGAACGCGATGCCCTGTCGTGAACGCGAAGAACAAAATGTTCAAGTTCAAAAATTGTTCTTTGCGAACGCGATGCCTTGTCGCGAACACGAAAAACAAAATGTTCAAGTCCAAAATTTTCTCTTCTCGGACAGCCTCTTGTATAATGGCCATAACTTTTGCTAAAGATGTCCAAATGACTATTATAATAAGTTGTCTGGAAACTAGATTCAAAGATCTATAACTTTAATATTTGAATCACCTCCAAATTCCTTGTATATTAAAAGATATGAGCTTCTGAAGTAGGACCTGCGCGACAGAAAAAATCCTTCTTCGCGAACGCGAGGCACTGTTCGCGAACGCGAAGAACAAAGTCCCTGATGGAAAATCCTTCTTTGCGAAGGCGATTCCATCTTCGCGAACGTGAAGATAAAAGTCTCAGAGGCCAAATTCTTCTTCGCGAACGCGAAGAACAACACCAGATACCAGAAACAATAGTTCAAAATCTTCCAAAAATGACCCGTTGGGCATCCGAAACACACCCGAGGCCCCCAGAACCTCAACCAAAAATAACAACACCTCCTAAATCATCATACAAACTTATTTCAATCATCAAAACGCCTCAAACAACTCCAAATCCATCAAATTACATCAAATTCAAGCTTAAGTTCTTTTAAAACTTCCAAAACCCGCATTCGATAAAAAACCCGACCAAAACACCTCCGAATGACCTGAAATTTTGCACACACATCCAAAATCATCTAACAGAGCTACTGTAAGTCTCGGAATTCCATTCCGACCCTCGAATCAAATTCTCACCTATCCACCGGAATTCGCCAGAATACTAATTTCGCCAATTCAAGCCTAATTCTACACCGGGCCTCCAAAATAAATTTCGATCACACTCCTAAGTTACAAATCATCCCCCGAAGATAACCAAATCACTGAAAATCACATCCGAGCCCTATAACTCATAAGTCAAACTCCGGTTGAGTTTTCCAAACCAAGTCTTCCTTAAAGAGACTAAGTGTCTCATTTTCTACCAAAACCAATCCAAATCAACTCTAACACACCAAATACTGATAATGAAACATGAAGAAGCATAAAAATGGGGAAAACGGGGCGGTAACTCATAAGACGACGGGTCGGGTTGTCACATCCTCCCCAACTTAGACAAACGCTCGTCCTCGAGCGTACCCAGAGTTGTTCTAGAAGTCCACCAATAGCTGAATAACTTTACCATGCATATACCCGGGGATGACCCCACGTCATTCTATCTAGTATAGGCCCGATAACACAACATAGCTAAATTTTCGCAATCCACCTAGTCCATAAACCATAGAACTACACTTCACTTTCCGAAATCTTACATAAGATCAGAACCTCACATCTTTATTCAGAGTAAACCCGAACCAACTGTAATAACCCATACCTGCAACCTCGGCTGCAATCATATGATATACCACATAACTCAAACACATGCATCGATAACTTCCATTCACAACAGCTGCCCACGACAACCAAATATCCATAGAAAATCTCTTGTTAGATAAAGTTTCATTCCAACTCTTTCATATACTACCAATGATAAACGAAACACACAATAAACCATTACCATTTCTCAGATCAACCATTCATGAGGCCATTTCTCCTCTGGCAATTACCATAGCCGAACCTCGATATTCACCCATCATACATGCTGAAGTCGAATCTCTTTATATTCATTAATGATCCCCATGATCTCCTTTGGCCAAACACACCATCCTGGTGACATGACACAATTAATACGGCCTAAGCCACAACTTGCATAATACGCGCACCAATAAAAAACGGTCTAAACATACTCAAATCATGAAAATGACCCAACTGGGAGAGTTGCACCTCAAACTTGCCAGTAGTGCCGCAACACAAGGCTGAGACCCTGTCCCACATCATAGAAATAGGACACACAAATTTGGCATGCAAGGTCATGTTTCCACACAGCTTTGCTGCAACGCGTGATCCTATCCAAATACTACTCCACATGAAACACCTCTAGTCACTATGCTCAAAATCGACAACCATGCTCAATTGATGTTTGGAGCCCAAGCAAATCATTACACCCACAGTGGAATAAATAACATACACCGCGCAACCTGATAGAACATAACCGGTACGTTATTCATCGAGCAATAACCAATTACTCATCCCGCTCGACTTTTACTACTACAACTCCTACCAGAGCCATACAATCTGGTGCCCGGCACCAAAATAGTACCAAAATAAACAACCTCGCCCGACGACATGCCCGACCACAAGAAATGCATCTGAAAATTCCCTCAATACCGGAACGGAATTAGTGATAGCAACCTCTACACTGACATCCATCACGAAGGCCCAAATAAGAGGCAGTCCTTCCCAGTTATCCGCTGGTTCTTTGAAATATAACCCACTCTACTAGAACATAATCTAACGCACTTCACCACTTAACCTGTGGCATTTCCGGTGTAGCGCCTAGTGCGATAGTTCAAAATCACCCAACACTAAGACAACCAGTGAATTCCAACATCACATCCAATATATAACATACCAGCGGATAAAGATCCACCACCACAACATAGCCTGTACATGAGAACTCCGGTCTCCAACTCCATATAGCACACGAATCATCATACTCGATTCCAGTTTCCACCGTGCAAATACATGCATACATTTGATACCCAATCATTCCACGACAGATGTTCAATATTTACCTGTGCTACTAAGCAAACCCGAATACCACTAGTGGACCCAACAAGAACATGCCGCAATACTACTGAAATATAATCAATTTAATCACATTACCTTTTTTCTGAGACACATACTCTCATCAAATCACTTCCACTTAGCAATACCATCTTCCCTAATCATCTGAAGCTCTCTTATCTAATCGCTTAGAAGGAATCACTGGACATCCCATGCTCTGAATGACATACACAGGTCTTATTCAAATTCTTACAATACTGACACGACGGATGAGATCTGTATACATTCATAACCACTGTCGAAACAACAATTCATTAGTTCTATACTCTTGGCAAGAACTATCACCTTATTCTGAACCAAACAATGATCTTAGCTCTTTACTTTACTTCATATATTCATATTGCACTGATCTCGAATTCAATGATCTCGTCTCACCCAGTACGAGCTGCTCAGGCAATAAGCCACTCCAGACATAATTAAAAGTCGCATATGATGCCCCATGGTGCCAATAGGATACCAATTCGAACGTTGTACTAAAGAAAACAAGCTCTGGAAGGAATTACCAAATCCCACGCACCGATACGGACTTTTCTTAGAAAACAGGAAGCAAGGAATACAAAGATAGCATATAGAAAACTATACTCAACATCACACTATTGCGGCGCGCAACCCGATCCAGATAACATACCAATGGCGGCGTGCCACCCGATCCACACATAGATCGCACATAAGGAGATACACATCGAGCCAAATTTGCTCATTACAACAAGATACCGAATATCGGTCATAAGCATGCTCAGTGCATAATAACATCTCTGGGGGATATTTAGCACTATAAGCTACAAAAATCAAGCACAACTAAGGTGCGATATACACTCTGAATTTCAAGAGCCAAGTTGCTCAAGTAACATCATTCCTACGCTGATTCTCAACACATAAGCAATTTCTCGAGCTGTTTCACAAATCACACGGCGTAATGTATCACTACCTGAAATATCTGACAACGAAACATCAATCTGACTACTCCTCCATGAGGACCGCATCACAAAATGCACACATATGGCCTGATATAGAGCCATTATTCACATTAAACCCATTCACCGACTTCCAGCTGATTCTGATCACACTGAACTAGTTTGATAACCTTTCACAGGTCCATAGTAACTCCCCTTTTCTCATAACACATAATAACAACCATCATAATCGGAATAATCCTCCCCAATTCGCAACCCAATCGGCCAAGTGCCCTTCCGACATGAATCTTCAATTTAACTTGGTTTACATCATTAATCAATCAAGTGATCACATGCCACACTTATATAATATTCTCGTGGGACACAGTCCCACAACCTACCACAACAATATCTGGAGCGTACCTCCAAACCACTGGTCGTACTAACGCTGTATAGCGATCAAGAATCATTAACCAGGACGCAAAACCACTCTCAGGTGACGCTGAAGACAATACCAATTTATCTTAACCATCGAAACTTCTTTCCTGCTCATCCGAGCTCATGACATCTTTGTCAAAATTTCCTCCACTCGTGCCATTCTCGGCCTAATTTCCACAACCAGAACTGATTCGCCAGCATGCCTCAAATTGGAATCGACATAGCACATAACCGNCAAATTTCAACACGTACCCTTCAATTACACATGAGACCTCCTAACATACACACAAGGGTTCATACCACTTAAGAACACTCCGCAAGAGATAACCCACCTGCTTCACCTCAATTTAACATTTCTGCATACCTTCCACCGTCATACACATTACACAGTCATTTAGTCTTCAAGGGTCTGAACTCATACCGCCACATGAAATGCACTACACTCCCCAATTAGGAGACACGAAAATATTCTTCACGCGCCCATAACTCGGGCTACACATCAAATCACAATAGAAATCAACACTTAACATTTCCTCTATTATCCAGCAGGCTTCTTCGTCACTACAAAGTCATATAGATACATCTCGCAGTACTAACATACTCATAACATGAATACCAGACCGCAATTACGGCTAGTAGGGACAATACCGAACATATAAGTTCAAAACACCTGTTCATACAATCAGCACCTCGGTGCTCAAGCCATAAGCAAAGATCTGGCCTCAAGTCCTCCAAACTTGCCTAACATCAAACTCACGGAGATTACATCTCGCCCCTTGATCGGGGAATCACAAGCCATCCAGGCACATCCAATTCTGAGCGCTCATGCGCGCATACAAATGTATGGAAGGAATTTCAAATGTTTCTTTTCAAGCTGAATCAAGGACACACGATAAGAATTCAAGAATGTGAAGTTTTCCTAAAGGTTTTGTAGCCTCTCGAGGATAAATACAGATGTCTTCGTACCGATCCGCAAGACTCTAGTAAACCTGCTCATGACTCGTGAGACCTAGTAACCTAGGCTCTAACACCAACTTGTCACGACCCAAATCCCGAATCTGGTCGTGATGGCGCCTCTCATGAAGACAAGGCCAGCCAATCAACCCAATTCATCCTTTTAAAACAATTATTTAACACAATTATAGTACAACATGGTTTAATAATATCAAATAGCGGAAGTATAGATAAAAATGCGGAAATTCAACCCAACACCGCCCTAATCGGGGTGTCACAAGTCACGAGCATCTAAAGAAGACTGAACACCACTACAGGGCCAATAATATATACAAAATAAAATCTGGAGTTCAAAAGATGAAGTCCGGTGCCGCGAACGCTGGCGGTCACCTTGCTCAGCTACAATAGTAATACCTTCAATCCGCTATTAACCCGCTACCGGGTGAACAATACCTGCAACTGCACGCGAGGTGCAGGGAGTAAAGTGAGTGCTCCAACTCAGTGAGTAATAAAAGTAAATAATAACTGAGCAGCAAGAAATCACGTAAAGCAACCAGCATGCTGTATAGAAGCCAGGTACAATTTCTGAGAAAGCAGTAAAATCTATGAAATCTTTAGAAATACCTTGGCTCAGTTCAATTCTCTTTTGAAAATGGTCTTTTCAATAATTACAAAAATGATTTAAAAACAGTTAGTGCTGATAAGCGCAGAAAATCCGCCCCTCGGGCACAAGTACCACAATATAACAGGTAAAAGACAAGTAAATATGCAAGATGAGCACATAAAAGTTCGCCCCTCGGGCACAGTATCAGTCACACAGTATAACAATTAGCCCCTCGGGCTCACTCCCAACTCACATGGTATAACATCAGCCTTTCGGGCTCACTCCCAACTCACATCAGCCTTTCGGGCTCTCTCCCAACTCACATGGGTGCCCGCGCTCACTGAGGGTATACAGACTCCGGGAGGAGCCCCTTACGGCCCAAGCGCTATATAATCATAAGGCCTTAAAGCCTGTCACATCAACGTAAGGCCTTAAAGCCTTCTCACATCACACTCGAGGCCTGAAAGCCTCCTCACATAACACTCGAGGCCTGGAAGCCTCCTCACATCACTCAACATATCCTCACAAATGGCCCTCGGCCTCAATCAGTCCAGAAATAATCATAAGCCCCTTGGGCATCAGTAAAACAATGGTGCCCAGCTCAAACAACATTAGAAATATCATTTAAAGCTCAAGTTGAGTATAAATGTAGCTGAGATCTTGAAACAGTGTAATTCAATTGGACTGAGTTCAAATAATATTTCAAATAGTGAGGAAAGAGTGATAAAAATATCCAATAAGGGTTCAAGTAATCGGCATTAAGCCCAAATATAGCAATCAGCCTAAATCATGATAATATCAAATAAGTTTCAGTCAAACACGCGGTAAAATCAACAACCGGGACGGATCAAGTCACAATCCTCAACGGTGCTCTACCCCACACTCACTATCCGGCGTGCAAGTCACCTCAATATAGCACTACGGTGTGCAAATCCGGGATTTCAAACCCTCAGGATATCATTTACAAATATTACTCACCTCGAGCCGGCCAAAATCCTAGCTCGCTATGCCCTTGCCTCGCCAATCGACCTCCTCGCGCGTCGAATCTGCTCAAAACCACAACGAATACATTACAATAGGCTAAGGGGACATAACCCAATCGAAAAGACTCGAAAAACATCAAAATTCACAAAATTTGTAAAACCCAATCCCCGGGCCCACGTCTCGAAAAATTATAAAATTAACATCACCGGCTTCCTTATCTCGCCACGAGTCTAACCATATAAAAATCATTCAATTCACATATAATTTCGACCCTCAAATCAGTAATTCTATCCAAGAGGATTTTCTACCCTTTTCAACAAAATTCTCAGATTAAACACCAAAACTTGTAATATATTCGAGTTATACAACCAAAATTGAGTTAAGAACACTTACCCCGTTGTTCTCTCCAAAAATCTGTCGAAAAATCGTCTTATCCGTGCTCCAAATCGCTAAAAATGGAAAATAGGAACGAAATCCTTATTTTCAGAATGTAACTTCTCTGCCCAGGCCTTTTCTTCTTCGCGAACGCGATGCCCTGTCGCGAACGCGAAGAACAAAATGTTCAAGTCCAAAATTTTCTCTTCTCGGACAACCTCTAGTATAATGGCCATAACTTTTGCTAAATATGTCCAAATGACTGTTATAATATGTTTCTGGAAACTAGATTCAAAGATCTACAACTTTCATATGTAAATCACCTAACAATTACTTGTATATCAAAAGATACGAGTTTCCGAAGTAGGACCTGCGCGATAGAAAAAATCCTTCTTCACGAACGCGAAGAACAAAGTCCCTGATGGAAAATCCTTCTTCGCGAACGCGATGCCCTCTTCGCGAACGCAAAGAACAAAGTCTCAGAGGCCAAATTCTTCTTCGCCAACGCGATAGGACCCTTGCGGACGCGAAGAACAACATCAGATACCAGAAACAACAGTTCAAAATTTTCCAAAAAAGACCCGTTGGGCATCCGAAACACACCCGAGGCCCCCGGGACCTCAACCAAAAATACCAACACCTCCTAAAACATCATACGAACTTATTCCAATCATCAAAACGCCTCAAACAATGTCAAAACCACCAAATTACATCAAATTCAAGTCTAAGTTCTTTTAAAACTTTCAAAACCCGCATTCGATCAAAAACCCGACCAAAACACCTCCGAATGACCTGAAATTTTGCACACACATCCAAAATCACCTAACAGAGCTACTGTAACTCTCGGAATTCCATTCCGACCCTTAGATCAAATTCTCACCTATCCACCAGAATTCGCCAGAATACTAACTTCGCCAATTCAAGCCTAATTCTACACCGGGCCTCCAAAATAAATTCCGATCACACTCCTAAGTCACAAATCATCCCCCGAAGCTAACCAAATCACCGAAAATCACATCCGAGCCCTATAACTCATAAGTCAAACTCCGGTTGACTTTTCCAAACTAAGCCTTCCTTAAAGAGACTAAGTGTCTTATTTTCTACCAAAATTAATCCAAATCAACTCTAACACACCAAATACTGATAATGAAACATGAAGAAGCATAAAAATGGGGAAAACGGGGCGGTAACTCATAAGACGAAGGGTCGGGTCGTCACATACTCAAGCTCAGCTATGAAAATTATGTATCAAAACCACATACACATATTATATAAAAAAAATAAAGATCTTTTTAAATTTCTATGATTTTTAGATAAAATATAATAATGAAAGGTGTACTATTTATAGGCTTCTAATTCTAATAATATTTGTTTACAATTACGACTTCATCAATATTTAGAATTAATATTTTTATGTATATGCGTGAATTTTTTAATCTTATTTTTGGTAAAATTCATATAAAAAAGTTTCTAAATTGACTACTGTACCGCGCGAAGCACGGGTATATTCCCTAGTTACAATTCATAAAGCTAAGATTTTTATAGTTGTTTTTTTAAAAGTCAATAAAAGTTAACTCATCGCAAATGCAAATCATCTCACCCAGTACCCCATTGCAATTACCAATAATTTGTTGGCAAATGCGAACCTGAAATAGCTCATCCTACTATCGCAAATGCGATCCTAAACTCGTAATTGCGTGAGACTTTTGCAACAAACAAAAAACAGCAGAATTCTAACTCTATCAAACACTCAATTACGCGTCCAAAACTCAGTCTTTTGGGCTCCAAATCAAACATGCACACAAGTTAAATCAAACTTGCTCACGCGATTAAAACACCAACATAACCTCTGAAACTACGAATCGGACATCAAAATGAATGAAATTTTCCAAAGAAAACTCAAGAACATTCAAATTTACAACCGGACGTCCGAATTACGTCAAATCAACTATGTTTTGCACCAAATTTTACAGACAAGACATAAAAGGTGAGATGAACCTATTCCAAGTTCTGGAACCGAAATCCGAACCTGATAACAACAAAGTTAACATACGGTCAAACTTAGGAATTATTTAAACCTTCAAATTGCTAGTTTTCAACAAATCATGTTAATTCAAGTTAGTGACTTCCGAATTCGATTCAGGGCATATGATCAAGTCCCAAATCACGATATGGACCCACCGGGATCATAAAAATACATATCTGGGTCTATTTATACAAATTGTTGTCCGTAGTCAACTCAAATGAGTTTTATGGTAAAATTTCACTTTTTCTTTAATTTTTCATATAAAAACTTTTCGGAACAAGACACGGACTACAAACGCAAATCGAGAAACACTAAACGAAACTAGTCAAGGTCTTGGAACACGAAAATAAAGGTTAAAACTCAAAGTGACCTATCGGGTCATCACAATATTCATCAACCATCTTATGATATTACAACAATGCATATCACTACTTAATACCACCTGTGAAAGCTAGAACTGTTTGCATAGCTGTGAGTATGAGGAGTATGACTGCTGCCACAGTTGAAGC
This sequence comes from Nicotiana glauca, assembly GCA_026770625.1. Classification (NCBI taxonomy): domain Eukaryota; kingdom Viridiplantae; phylum Streptophyta; class Magnoliopsida; order Solanales; family Solanaceae; genus Nicotiana; species Nicotiana glauca. Next base: position 68,199 of record MU742319.1, read on the forward strand.
TCCTGCCCAAGGACTACTAAAATAATTTTGCCTCAAATTTGCAATAATTTGATTCCACGGCTTTTTGTAATGTTGACTCATTTTTCTGTTCACTTCAGCGTAATAGGTGCTGCCAGCAGCAACCACGATTCCTTCTCCAAGTTTATTGAACATGTTAGCCACTTCTCCATCATCAGCTAGCCCGTTAAGGATTATTCCATTTAGGCGTAGCAACTTCACATCTTTACGTGATTTAATAAGTTGACCCATAATATCTACATAATCCAAAAAACATTTAGGATATAAGTTAGCCGAGTGTTGCTCATAAGCTATCAAATTTCTCAGAAAGGCCTCCGTTGAATCACCAACTACGAAACAAGGAATTTGTATAGCTCCATTCTCAAATTTGATATCGAACATAGTTGTTCTATCCATAAGATCTTGTTCGAAACTTCCTAATTTTAAGAAACTAGCTCCAGCTTCATAAAGCTCTGTTGCACTTGGAGCTTGCCAATACTGCCAAATATTAGAGGTTGAGATTTTATTTGACCTAAATATTCGCAAGTTCTTTCCAAGAAATCTTTTAATATTGCAACATTCCTTTCTTATGCTAGAATTCGAGATTTGACTAGTTTTCGTCATCTCTGATGGACGACAAAGCATGTGTACCACATGAAGTAGATGATCGAATTTTTCTTCATCACCATCAATTTCTGATTTGAGAAAAGGTATCTTACTTGGCGAAATATGACAAAGAGCCGATTTCACCATACGTATGAAGTCGGGTTCTAGATCTTCAGGACGCTTAGTCATGTCATAAAGTTTGGCGAGGACAAAGAAAGGGAGTTGGTTTTCTAGTAGCAATAAATCTCGACATACTTGACACACCATCCATTGCGCGTTCATAATTAGGGGGTCTCGAAGAAACTCAACCACAAAACAACCATCAAGTAACAACATTTCCAAAAATTTGCCAACAATATCACTATCTATATCGTCATAACACTTTAGCGCTTCATCCTTTAGTTCCTCCAATTGTCTAATGCAACTTTCCACATCGAGCCTCTCTTTCCGCTGGAGAAACCGTCGTAGGTATAATAGTTTGTACTTTTCCATTGAGTGAAGTTTTTGATTATTTCTATGGTAAGGACCTATGGAAATGATCTTTGGCGTATAAGCATCTGGGTTTGATTCCCGAATGGCCGCATTTACTTTGAATATGGTAGTAGATTTGATAGATGAATTGTCCAAATCCTCAAATCTTTCATCAAAGATTTGATTCAAAGATTTATCTCTTTGTAACTTTAACCGCTCCTTGATCTCGATTAAATGATCATCTTTCCTCTCGTCTTCTATCTGTAATTAGTTTAAAAAGATTCATGGTTTCTCTTTTTCGCTCTTTTTTTTCCTCAACATATATTGTTACTAGATAATGATAAAAAATAAAAAAGCACTAAGGACGGGCAATTTCCATAATGAAAATTTTAAGTAACTAAATATTAAGCAGTGAGTAGAGAAAAAGTAAATAATATATGTATTTTACAATTATATTCATAATAATGATATCATTTTAAAAAGTTATGGGGAATGAATAGCTAATAATAAGAGTAAACAGAGAGAAAAAAAAAGATTGTCTTTTTCTTAACTTGTTAAAATGGATAAGTAAAAGTAAAAGGAAAATTAATAAAACAACTGAATTTTAATAAAGAGAGAGACCTCATCATCTTTTGTTGCTTCACGAAGCAGTGGAGTTTGGTGATCAATTGGGGTAATCTCAATAGAGTGTGCCATCCCTCTTTAATTATAATTCCTACAAATAACAGATATCGGTTTAAAATGATTTGGCATAAAAATTGAAAGAAAAGACACACAAAAAAAAAATGAAATCTCGTATTATTTCTTCTTATGAAAAGAAAACTAGATGTCTTTTACGTTATCCTGTTAGAAATTCTAATTCTTAGATTGAACGAAATAATATGTTCTACAAAATATTTTTTAAAAGATTATCAAGAAGCGTAGACTTTTTAAGTAACTGAAAACACATAAACTTTATAACCTATATATACTGTTCATTTTATATCTTCCTAAACTAATGGCAATTTAAGGGAGAAACTAACAACACAAACCATTCTATAAGGCGGGATCGGGTAAATAAATAGATATTGTGTTTAACTCAACCATAGAAATTACTTTAAGAAGTGAGGATTGCTCAAAATCATTTAAAAAGACATATACTATAACGACCCGACTGGTTGTTTTGAGGAATTTTGAAGTAATCCTCCTTAGGAGTTGTGCTTCAAAATTTCATATTCTCAATTGGGTCTTGATAGTTGGAGTGATTTTTCTTTTGGTACAGCAGACTGAGTTTTCGATCATGTTGATTTGTAAAAAAATTCACTTGGTAATTAATAAAATACTTGGTTATCAAAAAAATAAAAATAAGAAGACCAAGTTACCGTATCCTACCCGATTTGGGAAATTTAACTATGAAACGATTAAAATTGCAATAGTACACCTTGTGTTTAGCATTAAATGACAAGTAAAAGGTCAATCTCGTACACTAAGCTCGTGCTAAAATGACAGAATGACAATGTAGAAGTTAATTACCTCTTTGGTTTGACTATTTATATAGTCAAAATTGACTGACTGGAGTGTTACTTGAGCTGAGTTTCTTCTAATATGAGAGAGGGGGTGCTGGAAGTATAGTGGAAGAGGAATGGATTTTAAATGGAAAATACAAGTCTAAGAAGGCAAAGAAGAAAATGATGTCGAAACTAACAAGATTTTAGTACTATATATAGATTGTACTTGTAGGGCTTACTTATATTACTAACGTGTGATAACATCCCTCAGAAAAATATCATTGGATAAAATAAAGCTATAAGTATCATAGAATAAAATGTAATGACATTAACTGTAAGAAAAGTATCATAGAATAAAGTTATAACCAGTTAGGTTTTAAGCTACAATTTAGTATTCAAGTTTAGTTCAGCAGAAGAACACTAAAGTTTCCTTCTTTATAATATAAAATACCTCATCCTCCTTCCTGCAATGAATCTTCCAAATCCAGACACGCAAGTAATTATCTGTATTCCTAAATAAAATAAAATAAACCTACTTTAATAAGCTTGAGGCTAAAGACTAATGATACATCAAATTTTATTGTAAATGAAGTAAATTCACCTAAAAGTGGGATTGATAAAACCAGTGTCTTTTTTAATTAAAGTACAAACCGGAAGAAAGAGTCGGACTCCTGCGGGTCTAATACTAATGGAGTCATAATTTTTACCGAGAGCATTCAAAAAATAAAAAAATAAATACGCAAAAAAGTACAGGATCCATCATCTAATATATATATATACACACACACACTACAAATGACAACTTATAGTCTGTTCAGCCAAGCTTTTTTTTAGCCAAAAGTATTTTTTTGTTGTTTTTTTTTAGCCAAAAGTATTTTTTTGTTGTTGTTTGCTAAAAGTGTTTTTTTCCTAGAGTTAAGGTGTTTGAAAACTTTTAGAAGAAAAAAAAGTGTTTGATCACGCCCAATTATGCCTTATAAAAAGGACTAAGCGGTCGTTACAAATATAATCCGATTTACAAGTCCAAAGTCAAATCCTACAAAGAACTAAGACTTAGTTACAACTGTTCAATATTGCTAAGAAGACAAGCTTGAATAATTCCTATGTTACTAAGGATTGGAGACAAGATTAAGGAGGTCTAGAGTTACGATTTCCCCTATTGTCGGAATCTTTTCCACTAGGTTTTCTACAAATTTGCCTAAGTCTTCTGTACTGATCATGAGCACTATGACTGTCGTAACTCTCTCCCGAGCAATTACCACAATTTACTAGACATATTCTCCTGAATTACGTTAGCTGGCATTAAGTACGGCTCACTCGGATCGCACCAAGGTTTCATTATCCCTAATCCCACCTATAAACTCTCTGTATTGATCCCTCATATACATTCGGAGTGATATTGTTCAGCAACTACCTAAATATGCACTCTCTCCCGAGTAATATACACTAAATAGGCAAAACCACAATAATAACGTAGTTGAACAATTAAAGAAAAGCTACAACAAATCTATATTAACATAACAGGAAAAACATCCTGCAATAGGTTCCATCAAAACCCTAGATAATAAATTAATTATTCATAATAGTATGCATAACTATAATACTAGAATTCATAGCCAATTATAGAAATAGGAAGAAGGAAGTAAAAAACTCGTAGAAGAATTCTCCGCCTTTCTCCTAGCATGTTCTTGCATCCTTAGGCCGAATCCCGGTCTCTTTGTCCAATCTCCGTCTCTCATTTGTCTCCCAAAAAAGGTGTTTAATGACTATTTATATGTGTAGACAAAAGGCCTAAATGAAATAACCAAATCCAAAATTAAATAGAAGACAAAATAAGCTTTAAAATTCGAAACACGCTCGCCACGGACCTCGCCTCGCCAGGCAAACGCCTGCTCCACCTCGCGTTAGTCCTAGCTGTTGGAAAAATAATTTGATAATTCAAAAAGAAATATTTAAAATTATGTCTAGGTTCATTATATTAATATAATGAGTCTTAATACAAATGTAACTGATAAAATATTTTCAATTACAATTTGAAAACATTAAAACTGATGATTGAAGTTAATTACTACTATAATTTTAGCATTTTGGCATGTGATAGCTTTCAATGACTTTACGTTTTGAAAGCCGTACGTTTATGACTTTAACGTTTTGGCCTTAAGCCTTAATGGCTTTAACTTTCATCAGATCCATATTACTTTTGGAATATATATAAATATATCTTTTTGTGTTCATTTGAGAATGTGTGTGGAAAACTTCTCCTTTTCTTTTGTCGTGGGTTTTCTTTTATAGAATCTTTGTTGTTTCTGTTCCTAGTTATACTAGAAGAGTTTGTTAAATCCTGGGGGATACGCTTAATTTTATTTATCACGGTATGGGTGAAATATCCTTAAGGAAAGTGTTTGACACCCCTCAAGCTAATCTTATTCTCCATAATCCAATATCTACCAAATTTTTTACAATAATCTTAAGGATATTTCCACATTATTTTACTATGGAGAATCAAATTTGATGATGTCGAAGTTATTGTTCTAATTCTAAAAATGAAACTATTTGACTCGAAAGTTAACGAATACTTTACAAGCAAATACAATCGAAATAATTCAAGGGGTAAATCATAGCCAATCATAATTAATCACCGAATCAGAAGATAAACTCGAGACATAAAAGTAATCAATTATGGAACGACATAAATGGGATTTTATTCATCAAAGTAATTTGACCTGTCTCTCTTTGAAGAGGTTCAGAATCTTACATTGATCTTGTTTATTACTTCACTTGTGGATTATAGCTTTCTATCTCTGATGTATTCAGAATTCTCCCTCAAAGTAGCTCGACCTGCCTGCCCTTAAAGAGGTTCATGATTTTATATTGATCTTATTTATTACTCCACTTGTGGAATATAGCTTTCTATCTCTGGTGTAATTAGAAAATGTGTAGTAGAAGAAGCCCTCCTTGAGGGGTTCTCTTTTTTAGAATTTATAGTCTCAAGCTCTTCTTGCCCATCACGAGTGGGCCCAGGGTTTAGTTATGGAGATGTCCCTTCATTTGTTTTAGGAACAACTGTCATAAATCAGAAGTCAGCGGTGTTGGCTATTTACCAAAGATTGGTCGTGATGGGGTTGATCCCCTGTTTGCCGAATGATCGAATATTTACCAATACAGAAACCTACACTTCAAGTTTGCACAATGGTTTTATGGAAAATACCACTCTTTATTGAAATTATTTTTGTGAGCAACGAAATGTTAATCAAGTTGCTATTTCAATTTTGTGCTTATGAAAGGTAAATTGCACCACAAAAGGTACGCATAATTGGTTTAATATCTCTTTAGTTTTTTTTTTCTTTTCTGCTTATTCCCGTGAGAATATAATAGATAGAACTTTGGCATCAAGTTGATATATACAAGATGAAAAAAAAATGTCTCTTAAGTTTCTGTGATTTTTTTTAAATGGTGGAAAAGTTCATGTTTTACTTTTGTTTCCATTAGTCTTTAAAATGGTGAATTATTTTTATATTAAGTTGATCTAGTGAAAATGATATTAAGTTGTCTTATAATAGACAAATATAAAGAAGAAAAATCATATGCCTTGCTTGTTTCTCATCTTATAATTGTTATATCAACCGGATATATTCTACTTCCTTAAGAATATTTACCCATTTTTTAATAAAAACGTTACTTTCTTAAAAGATTTGTTGATGATGATATAGTATGGGAAGATGTTCATAATCTTGTGAGTTCTTATTGCCTTACAAATATGGCATATATTAACAAGCCGTGATTAAAATAATCATGAGATAAGATTTTTATGTTCTTGTGAATCGTGGTGTCGAGAGTTATATAGCCTGATCCTAAGAAGGAAAATATGAGAAAACTTATTTGTTAATGTTATAATAAAGCATTACAAAATTAAAATTTTTGTGGCAAAAATTTTTTGTTGGAAGATCAAAAATATATGTTATATTTCTGGATCTAAAAAATTATTTTGCTTCGGGTCTTTTAGTCGTTTGGATGAAAAAATATTGAAATATGACTCGTTTCCTACTAATTTGAGATATTCTTTTTTATAGAAGTTAAAATTGCTTCTATATTTAGAAAATTTTACTTTGGTACTTGACTATAGAAGATCCAGAAAGAAAATAATTTCTTATGTGTTGAAAGATATTTCAAAAGGCACTTGTACAGAAGTCAAGTTTCAATTGAGATGATCTTATGCCTTATTTGAGAAATACGATGAGTTAATATTTTGTATGTGGAGTTTTCACTGTATTAGAAGGATACAATGATGATATTGAATCTCTGATTTATATGAGAAAAGCTCAATAGTGATTGTGTGATCACCTTTTGGTGGTGTTATGGTATTAAAATTGCGTGGAAGTGAGGTTGATTAAGCGACCTCTTGGTGAATTAAACCGACAATAATTATGTCGATGAATTGTGATTGTCAAAACGCACTAACCATTGTAAGAAAATAAATCTTTCAGATGAGAATTTTTTTATACATATTATGTGTAGTCAAAAGAGGATTTGGCCGATCCTTTGACTTATAAGTGAAATATCGAAGGGTTGAGACTTTTGCCAATTTGAGATATATCAACAATGATGGTAACCCAACCTATGTGATTGGAGATTCCATGAAGTAGGTTCATATGGGTAATAACAAGTCATTAGTTGATCAAATGTGCACTACTAAAATATGTCTCTTCCTATGGTATATGTGTACATAGTGCAAGACCGCAAGGAATGTGAGGTTGAGTTATTAAACTCTTAATCCAATAATCCATAGCCTTTATATATAGGTGGTGTATTGCGCTGCAGAATACACTTGATGGATGGACCTATATGAGTGTGGAGTGGGGCCGCTCCTATGAAATTTGTGGCGAAATTTCTAGAGCACTCATGAAAACCAGGCGCGCGCATGGCCTATTAGCGCAAAACTGCGATAAACAACAAAGTGTGTGGGGGGTATAATATGATAGATAAGACCCTAAACTTACAAAAAAATTCTTGGTTCATTGAAGTTTTAAACTTCAAGAATTTTTCTGTAAGTTTAATTTTATTTTATCTAGGTCTGGTTCATAGTCCAAGAGACACCAAATTCGACGCATTATGCTCATTTGTGAAAATCAAGCGAATTTTTTTTTACTCTATTATTTTATATATCTTTTTGAGTTATGTGAGGGATTGTTAGAAAAATAATTTGATAACTCAAAAAGAAACATTTAAAATTATGTCTAGGTTCATTATATTAATATAATGAGTCTTAATACAAATGTAACTGATGAAATATTTTTCAATTACAATTTGAAAACATTAAAACGATTGAAGTTAATTACTATAATTTTAACATTTTGGTATTTTATAGTGTGACGACCCAAAGGGGTCATCACTTATTTTCTTAGTTATTCTGTGCTTCCGAGGCCTTGAAAACCTCATTTTTAGTTATCCCGATTTGCGTGCGCAGTTCGGTCGCAGAGCCGAAAAGTTTTTATGATGAAATATCTGAATTATGTGAAAAATTTGAAGAATTTTAATATTAATATGAATAAAGTTGACTTTGGTCAACATTTTTGGTAAATGGACCCGGACTCATGATTTGATGGTCTCGAAAGGTCCGTAGAAAAATATGGGACTTTGGCATATGCCCGGAATCGAATTCCGAGGTCCCAGGCCCGAGAAATAAATTTTTCCGTGGAATTGTTTTCTGAAAATATTTAAGGAAAATAAAAATGAAATTTGATCAAAACGTAATGGTATCGGGCTCGTATTTTGGTTCCGACGCCCGGTACAGGTCATATATGTTGGTTAAGTGCTTCCTGTAAAGTTTGGTTGAAAACGGACGTCGTTTGACGTGTTTCGGCCTTAAATTGGAAAATTTGAAAGTTTATGAAATTTGAAAGATTTCTTGGATTTTAGGCTCAAATCATTGATTTTGATGTTATTTTGGCGATTTGATCACTCGAGCAAGTTCGTATGATGTTTTTGAGCCAGTGTGCACATTTGGTTTGGAGCCCCGAGGGCTCGGGTAAGTTTAGGAGGTGTGATCACGCCCAAGTATATCCTCTAAATAGGATTCTGCGGACGTTGCAAATAAAACCCGAGTATTACGCCCAGGGTCGAATCCACAGAGAGTCAACCNTAAATATGAGAAACAAGCTAACGTAATGACTTTCCCTATTGATGGAATCCCTTCTGTTTATGCTTCATACAAATTTACCGACTCACTTTATTAATCATGAACACTCAGCTTACCGTAACTCTCTCCCGAGCAATCACAGCAATATACTACTGCACTCTCCCGAGCTACACTAGCTAGCTTTAATTTGTACAGTTCACTTAGATTACACCCAAGACTTCGTTATTCCTAATCCCGTCTTTAAACCTGCAGATATAGATTACTCATATTCTTTAGGAGTGATGTTATTCAACAACTACCTAAATATACACTCTCTCCCGAGCAATGCATACTAAATAGGCACAGCTAATTGAGGATCCTGTCAATTAACTACAACAAGAATATAGTTGAATAAATAAAGATTAAACTGGCAAATTTGCATTAACATAAACAAGAAGTTCATCCCCCAATAGGTTCCATCAAAACCTTAGACAAAGGAATTAGCTACTCATAATTTGGGGTAAATACTCTAGAATAGAATTCATCATCAAGAACAAAAGAAAAGAAGAAAGTTGTTGGGAAAGATCCCTACAATGGTTTTTCCTCTCAAAATAACCTAATAATGAATACATGCCTCCTTTGGGCGAAGTTTATAGTTTAAATAGGGTTTAGGTCTTAAAAATCCCGTTTTTACACTTCAGTCCCTCAAGTTTACGGTGCCTGCCGCGGTTCTACCGCGGTCGCGGTGGAACCGCGGCCAAACTACCCTTCTGAATCTCCAAACTTCCGCGAACCTCATCCACCGCGGTTCTACCGCGGTCGCGGTGGAACCGCGGTAGAACAGTCCTTCTGATTCTCCAGGGCTGTTCAGGCGTGACTTCTATGTAATTTTGCAAATATGGCCTTTTTCTTCCACTTTTGACTCCAAAATTGCTCCTTAGCCTTCTTTACCCATTTTGTACCTACAATTCATAAAAGACACTACTAAGAGCATTTTGTCATCATATATATCATCAAAACAACATAAAAATGTGATTATTTAGGGCGTGATTATAGTCAAATTCACCTATTATCAACACCCCACACTTAAACCCTTGCTCGTCCTCGAGCAAACTAAATCACATTTCTAGGCCTAACGGTACTACCTCAATATATGTTACTCTTGCGGTTATCACTGCTCAACCTAAGTAATGCAACAATCCTAACTCCATTTGCAGATTCTCATGTCGTGACACACTTTGTTTGCTCTAATTACTCTAACAGACTTGAAGACTTACTTATTCTTCCTGAGTCACATGCCCTCACAAAAACAAAATCTGAGAGAGGTTCCACACACATAAAATTCAACAACAAGGAACCATATATAGAAAGAATTCACTCACTCTCAGCAAAGAGCATTCACATGCCACACAGACACACCATAAGCTTGCCCGTAGTGTAATACTATACTAATCGAGTCATTCAGTCAAAGATCAAGAGGTTTTTATAGGTTGTAATGTAGGCTATGGGATAGGTAGGATATATTTGATTATAGTGACTAACCTCCCTAAGCACTTTAATACACACTTCCTTTTTATTTCATCTCTATGCNTACTGGCTTATTTTTGTTATTTATTTATTTATATATATATTTATTTATTTATTTATTTTATAACATTTTCTCTACAATGCCAGTTCACCAATTCAACCATTCATTCTTGATTCCCTTTTTCACTAACTCCCTACTACCCCACACTTTAACTTGTGCATCTTCTTTAATAATTCAAGTGCTTCCAGGAAGTACAGGTTCAACTACTTAGCTTATTCAACGCAGCTATTCAGATCATTATAGGGTTATCAAAGAACAGGCTTCAAGCTCAAAGGGGTTAACTATGGTATTACGTAAAGGTGGATTCGCAGTTTTATAGGGTTGCACAAAGAAATGCCTTTATCCTTTCTAAAACTAAACGACTTCTATTTCGCTTTGCAAATACACGGGGCAAGTTCTAGGTATCATATGCAAGCACATAATGCAAGTAACAACTCACACACACTTAGCATGTAACTCATTCCGAATCAGTTCATCAACATAATCATACGAGTGTTCAAGCAAGACAAGATGTGCAAAATTAAGGCATATATTATGAGTCTACAAACAAGTTTAGACGTCACACTCTCAAGTTCTTTTTAATTTGCAAGTGTGCATATCTGGGGTTACATTCTGACCTTCACCCCTCTAATCCTAAAGCTATAAAAGAAAAATCTACCTAACTCGGTTCAAGAAAAACCCTTGGAAAAGAACCGTGGTCAAAAGAAAAACCAAAGGGGAGGTAATACACTACCTAAAAGAGCAAAATAATAATAAAAAAATCTACATGGACTACTTCCCTCAAGAGTACTGTCCAAGTAGTCCGTCATCAGGAAGAGTCCCCTAACCTTGTTTTTGGGTTTTATATTTAAATTTTTTTTTCTTAAATTTGTTTTAATTTCCGACTTTTACTCACAAGAGACCAGTCGACAAGTGTCCGTGCTAGGGCAAAGTCACCTAAATCTAATATAAAACTAAACAAATATATAAAACACTCACTTCTACACAACATTACACTATACATATTACAACATACAAATAGAGTAAGTCATCCACCCCACACTTAAAATTATGGCATGTCCCCATGTCATAGAAGCATAGTATAGAGCATAAGGGTTAGAAGACTTCCCTGAGACTCAGTCAGAGTCGGAGGGCATGCTCTCCCCAATGCACGAAGCCAAGCCATGAACCGGCTTTCAGACCTGGACTGCCTCTGGGACATGGCGTCCAACCTGGTATGCAATCCGTCCACCGATGAGCGTAGATCCGCTACCTCTTCTTCCATCGATCTCAGTATAGGCCTGGTGGACTATGATCTAGATATGCCAGCCCCCGAATGAGAGTATCTTGAGGGTCCAGCACTGTCAAGTGACCTCCTGGATGGAGCAAGCGGGACCGGGTCATCATCATCGTCATCA
>MU742322.1:0-10491 GCA_026770625.1 Nicotiana glauca
TTTTGCTCAAAGCCCTAATTTCTTGATTTTTTTGCCATAAATTCATGAATTCCATGGATGATTCTTGTATAAAAATATGTAATTAACTCATAAAACTTAACTCCAATGATCCCCAGTCGAAATCTCCTTACTTCCCGTCCAAAAGCTCTCCAAAACGCTCAAAAATGGTGAAGAAATGAGCTGGGTCGCGGACCAAAATATTTTTAACATTCTGTCCGGATCACTGAAGCTTACTCTATGCGATCGCATCCCTACTCCTGCGATCGCATAGGCCAAAATTCTAGGCCCCTGAATTTCTCTTACGCGATCGCGGGACAGGCCACGCGATCGCAGAGCTCTGGCTCCCGCTTCTACGCGATCGCAGCCCCATGCTCGCGATCGCATAGAGCAAATCTGCTCTGCAATTTCTGCTGCATTTTTGCAGCCCAAACTTGACCGTTAGCCATCCGAAATCACCCGAAGGCCCCCGGGACCTCAACCAAAAACACAGATATGATCTATTACCTCATCCAAACTTGCTCGAATCATAAAATCACTATCGATAANGAAACTAACCAAACCACCGGAATTCACATCCGAGCCCTCCAACCACATAGTCAACTTTCGGTTGACTTTTCTGAAACAAACTCCCTTCTAAGAGGCTATATGCCTTATTTTCAACCAGAATCAGTCCAAATTCACCCGATAGACTCTACTGATATAGAACATAAAACAACACAATAAGGGAAAAACGGGGCGGTAACTCTCGTGACGACGGGCCGGGTCGTGACAGGTAGTCCCCCTACCCTTTTCTATTGCACTTACACTCAACTCTTAGAATTTAAGTGATGCCCCTCTTATGTGAGCCTTGCGTTGGGACCTTGGAGCTCCCTCTGAACTTGGACACATAAGGGTTGGCCCTTCCACACTGTACAACTCAATTTCTATGAATATCTTGGGTGTATGCACTGCCTGGGATTCCTGAAATCCCTTGGATCTCTGAAACACCCTAGATGAGAGAAGGCTTGGAAATTTGAATCTCGGAAGTGGCTCAATCTCATATTATTAGGCATTAAGTCTGAATTAGGCTGCTCGGATGTAGCTGAGGTTTTCTGATGTATTTTTCTAATTCTAGTTTATTTCTTTTGGGGCTGTAATAACTTGTATAAACTTGGGGAACTGAGTAAAAAAAGGGGGGATGGGATTTACTTTCTGCACCAAGGGTAGATATCCTGCCTATAAGTTTAATTTTTTTTTATTTCTGCAAACACACGTAGAAATCCTGCCTATAGGTTTTCAACTTTCATTTATGCATATCCGCCTAGAAATCATGCCTATAGATTTTTAAACTTTAATTTCTGCAAAACTCACGCCTAGAAATCATGCTCATAGGTTTAATCTTTAATTCCTTCAAACACGCATAGATGTCCTATATATAGGTTAGTTCCTAATTGTTCCGCAATTTCATATAAAATATGGTCTACCAAACGGCTGCATTCTGCAAACGACATTAGGCAAACTATTTGTAGATAAATAATAATAATAACTGCATGTAGAAGCCATGCTCCTAGGATGTTAATGTCGAAAGGGTGTCCAAATCATTATTCATATAGAAAGCATGCCTATAGGAAGTTTCGAATCTAAATAGAGATAATACTAGGTGTTAAACTTGTAGTCTCTGGACTCTAGGCCTAAAGTTTACAATTTTTGTAGGATGGAGGTAAATTATTTTTCAAACTTCAAGTAACTACACCTCTGCAAAAACGTATGAAGTTTTACTGTGACAAAAAATTTATGAATATGCAACAAATTGTATTCTTGTATAATAGCAAGAGAATCAGAGGCAGACAAACTCCAAAACAGGTTTGTCTCTTCCCCTCTCCACCCCTCCTCTTTCTTCGGATTTTTTTTAACTTATACCCAGTGTTTACAACATATTATATTAATTTTCAATGGTCAAGTGTAAATTGAGAAAAATATATTTCCATTAACCATAGTTAATAGTTAAATTTATATGTAAACACTATTGGATTATTATATGCAGCAGATGCAATCCCAGTATCAAAATCACATGTAATCTAGACAATTAGTATAAACGGAATTTCACGGGTTACCTCTTGAAGCGTGAGCAAAAATCGTTTATCACGTGAGCCTTCAATTCCATAACTTTTCAATGGAATCTCCATCACCTGCACAATCGTGATCCTCGAACGTTCCACGGTCTTCTACTGTGTTACCCAAATAATACCTGGAAATAGTAATTTCATGTTGGCGAAATTTTCTAGGAAAAGGGATGAAAAGTTCGGCCACTATGACTACTCCCTCTAGGTGGAAAACCTTATGTATTTATAGCACAAGTTTTAAGGATTAAAACCCTTTTCCAAAACCTGTTAGGTTTTCCTTTCCACCAGAAAAAGGATTCCTTTATTTCCGATTATTTAGGCACAGCAGGGACCACAGAATTTAATTAACAAGGCTCCAATTATGGAATTAATTTCTAATTTTCGAAATTAATATCTACCATAATTAATTACGAATTATTCCACTAAAAATTCGTAATTGCACTCCTTATTCAATTTCGAAATTCATCCATTAAATCTTATTTAACTCCCCATGTTAAGATTCAGATACTAATCAATTAAATTAAATTACTGACGATTTAATTTATTGATTATTTCCTTTAGACTTTCGCTTAACTTATTTCATGTGTCGGATACAAAATCCACCGGCCGGGTTTACACATGAAAACTTATAAGCTTTCATAAAGGTGTATCATCAATCTCTAAACCGAGACATGGATTCCATCAACTAACTATTACTTCGCCAATGTACATTGTTATTATCCAATTTACCAGATTAAGAGTATAAGTACATTTAACAATTATATCAAGATTAAGAGTATAAGTACATTTAATGGCTAGAGAGTTTATTTTATTAAGTCAGTATAAATTACTTATCTCTACTTGGTCCGTTCAATACATACAAAATGTACTAGCGCAAGAAGTTGAAATTTGACCATTCCCATAATCAAGATAAATTATATTTAATCTTGTGCTACAATCATTTTTGATGGTTTGTCTCATTCCATCATTAGATTGTGAACTCAAACTTTATACTTATAAGAATCGATGATTTAATCTTCCGTGTATAAGCTAAACTCTATACACTAAATCATCTACTATATAAGCAAAGGACACCGACTAATATATGATCTATTAAAACTTTATTAAAATTGAATGAACAATATTATCATAATAAATACTATATCTAAACTAAATCCATGGTTAATAGTATATATCCCAACAATCTCCCACTTAGACTCATAATCATGCATCTACAACTTTCTCAGACATTATTTTACATGACTATTAAACATCTTCACCAAATAAGGTTTTGTTAAAGAATCTTGCCAAGTTATTTCTGATGCAATATTTGTCCAGTAGTGCTTTGTCGTAACCATGTAGTTTGGTATTAAACTCTTCAGGGATCCTGTTACGGAAATTATCCCAAGAGTGTACACCGTACTATGATTTTCTTTAGCATTCTCCCACTACGACGAAGTACTACTAATATTACCTTCATTACCTTACAGAATTGAAATATTAGTGACTTCTTACTATAGTATTCACTGTTCAAACATCACTCCCACTCGATAAAGGCATATTATGTCTATTAACGTTCTCCCACTACTCAAATGCAATGGAACGTAAATTCCGACTTGTGGGTTTTGATGTTCTTGAACGTCAATTTGCCTTATTTTCTTTAGGAAAATGAAATAAAATCCATTCGTTTTCTTGGATATTCAATAAACATGCACCTATCCATTCTTAGTTCCAACTTACATATCCCCTTTCCCTTTCAGCACATATGCAGGACAATCCTATATCTGAACATACCACGAACTGTGCTTACATTCAGTCCATTGTTCTATAGATGTCCCAGGTAGAAGGAACTAAATTTAGAATGTAATTTGCAGTTTCTAGGAAATATTCGAAAAACAAATAAGGCAATCTGAATAACACGTCATTAATCTATCCATGTCCAAAAAAGACTTATTTCTTCTTTCTACCACACCACTATATTATGGAGTTTACGGTGTAGTCAATTGAGATGTAATCTCTTATTCCTATTAGTAATTGGCCTTCAGAATACTGCTGTAAATTCTGAAGGCCACTCTGGCCGCGGTCCTGGTGTAACCGCGGTAGGACCGCGATAGGACGCGTACAAAAGAACTCTTTAGAGAGGTGTTCGCTACTACAATCAAATTGCAGTAACTTAATATATTTCCTTGGTGCTTCTCCATTTCAAGTCTTAAAATCTTGATTTACTTAATTCATTAAGACTTACGGTGCATCAAATAAATATATTAATATTTCGAGTAATTATTTATGAACGGCACAAAAATACTCAAAACTATCTCTCACCTGTATGCTCATTTAACCATACAAATCAGAAGGAATTCATTCTAGCTTATCACTAGCTTTATTTCCTTTTGAAGGGAAACAACCTTTAGTCAAATTTCCTTCCAAACAGGATCTACAAGTTGGTAGTGCCTCTACTTTCAATGAATCTTAAGGTCCATCCTTGACCAACTTGAAATCATATTTCGATTAATATGACTTAGACAAAAGTGCAAATAAGTTTTACTCAATTTTGAATAACATATTCTCTTATGAGGTAGACTATTATTATTCTGTTCAGGAGAGACATTAATATACAATAACAAGGTCATGCATTCATGTACCACAAGAGATAAAATGTTTATCAAGCTCAATAACTCAAGAGTTATTCGAAAAATAAAACTAATATCCATCTCTTATTTTGCCCAAAAATCAGAATTAAATTCCTTCTAACAAAAGGTACATATATTGCATCCTTTAAATTAATGTCTTATCACTAAAAGAAAAATTTAACAAGTAATACGACAAATTACATAAAGTCATTGTGTAGTTGAGATAAAAACATTAAATAAATCATAATAAGTCAAAACACTGAATGCTAAAATTCAGATTGCATTCAATATTTATATACATACATGCATCTCGAATAATAAATTTCGATGGGAAAAGAATCATTCATGCAAAGTATATTAGATAATGCAAGAATTATAAAATCCAAAAATAAATAGAACCAACTCAAATGGAGAGTATACTATTATTTTCAGTCAATTGTATATAATCTTTTAGTACATTTTTTAAACACACTGCACATATATGTCATGCACCTTGAATAGCAATTTCGATGGGAAAAGAACTACTCATGCAACATACATATGTAATGCCAGATTATTCACTCCAATAATTAAAACAGACCCAACTCAGATGGAGAGTTGTCACGACCCAAATTCCATATCCGGTCGTGATGGCGCCTCTCATGAAGACAAGGCCAGCCAACAACCCCAAATCATCTCTTTAACAGCTATCAAACATAAATGAATAGAAAATATAACTCATTGGTATTAAAACTGTTAATTTCATCCCAATACTACCCGACCGGGGTGTCACAAGTCATGAGCATCTAAAGGAGTCCAAATACCTTTACAAGACTAGTAGTGTACAATACGGAATTTTTAAAGTAAAAAGGGTAGAAAATCCGGTGCCGCGGACGCTGNAGAACCAGTAGTTCCATAAAAATCCTTTATAAAATATGTGAAATATAACGCTATCTCAAGCAGTAAAATCAATTATACCATAAAAACCATAAGGTATCAGATAATTCTCCTTTTTAAAATAGAGGAAATAACCAATTCAACAATTAAGGAATAATCACAAGTTTGCCCCTCGGGCTCAATATCAAACTCTCAGTATAGTATCAGCCCCACGGGCTCACTCCCAACTCACCAGCACACAACATCAGCCCATCGGGCTCACTCCCAACTCACCAGACACAAACAACATCAGCCCCTCGGGCTCACTCCCAACTCACCAGACACAAACAACGGCCTCTCGGGCCCACTCCCAACTCACCTGGGTACCCTGCGCTCACTGGGGGAGTGTACAGACTCCGGAGGGGCTCCTACAGCCCAAGCGCAATATCATAAGGCCTTAAAGCCTTCACACATCACATTCGAGGCCTGGAAGCCTCCTCACATAATACTCGAGGCCTGAAAGCCTCCTCACATAGCACTCGAGGCCTGAAATCCTCCTCACATCCCTCAACATATCCTCACAGATGGCCCACGGCCTCAATCAGTCCAGAAAATAGTCATAAGCCTCTTGGGCTTTAGTAAAACAATAATGCTCAGCTCATTGACATTTTAAATATCATTTAAATCTCGAGTTAAGTATAAACGTAGCTGAGTTCACAACATAATATAATTCAATTGGACTGAATTCAATAATATTTCAATTCGTGAGGAAAAATAGGGATGTAAATTCACAAAAGATTTCAGATAATTGGCACAAAGCCCAAGTATGGCAATAAGCCCAAATCATGATAAAAATCAATAATTCTTTATCAAATACGCGGTAAAATCAACAACCGGGACGGACCAAGTCACAATCCCCAACGGTGCTCTACCCCACACTCATACCTGGAGTGCAAGTCACCACAATACAACACTATGATGTGCAAGTCCGGGGTTTCAAACCTTCAGGACATTATTTACAAATATTACCTATCTCGAACCGGCGAATTCTCTAGCCCACGACGCCTTTGCCCCTCAAACCGGCCTCCACGCGCGTCAAATCTAACCAAAATAAGGGCAAATATATCACAATATGCTAATGGGACATAACCCAATCAAAAGAACTCGAAAAATACCAGAAAACACAAAATTGGCAAAACCCGAGCTCCGGGCCCACGTCCCGAAAAATTCAAAATTTACATTTCCGGAATCCTCGTCTTGCCACGAGTCCGTACATACCAAGAACTCCCAATTTGGACCACAAATGGCCCCTCAAAATCCAAATTTAAAGCTTTTGCTCCAAGCCCTAATTTCTTATCATTTTGCTATGTTTTCAAGAATTTCAAAGATGATTCTTCAATAAAATCATGTATTTAACTCATAAAACTTACCTCCAACGATTCCCAGTCGAAACCCCTTGAATTCCCGTCCAAAAAGCTCCCATGTTTGCTCAAAAATGGTGAAAATATGTTTGGTTCGCGGATGAATAAACATTCTGCCCAGAATTTTTCGGAAGTACTGTTCACCCCGTGTTACTGTTCACCCGTATGTACTGTTCACGGATACTGTTACGGGTACTGTTCACGGATACTGTTACAGGTACTGTTCACAGATACTGTTACGGGGTACTGTTCACGGATACTGTTACGGGGTACTGTTCACAGATACTGTTACGGGGTACTGTTCATGAACACTATTCATAACTACTGTTCACAGTGCTGTAAAAAAAAATGCAGCAGCTTTATTTTCACTAAAAGTGCTATAATTCCATCATACGAACTTGGAATTCGATGATTCTTATTCCTATGAGTCACAAATAATAATACGAACACAACCCTTCAATCGAAACTGAATTCGGAGCTCACTTGCCCAGTTCAATACCCATTTCGCTTGTTAAACAATTAACTCATATTTCGCGTCAAAAACTCAATCGCGACTTGATGAAATTAAATCGAAATTTTCAGATCAGTCCTATAATTCATGATATAAATTCTGGAAGTCTCGAAATCAAATTTCGATCTCTGGAACTAAAAATGGACCTTTGGATTATTACAGGTTTATGCTCAAAACAACAAAAATCTTTCAAAAATGACCCGTTGGGCATCCGAAACACACCCGAGGTCCCCGGGACCTCAACCAAAAGTACAGACATGTTTTAATACCTCATTCAAACTTGCTCGAACCATAAAAACACTATCGTTAACATCAAAATCATCAATTTTCATCGAATCAAGGCCTAAGTTAAACTAAAACTTTCAAAATGCGCATTCGATCAAAAACCCGACCAAACGATGTCCGAATGACCTGAAAATTTGTACACATATCCAAAATCACCCAACGAAGCTAAAGCAACTCTCGGAATTCCATTCCGACCCTCGGATCAAAATCTCACCTATTAACCGAAATTTGCCAAAATACTAACTTCGCCAAAATAGGCTAACTTCTTCACCGGACCTCCAAAATTACTTCCGATTGCGCTCCTAAGCCTTAAATCATCACTCAGAGCTAACTGAATCATCTAAATTCAATTCCGAGCTCTCTAACTCACAAGTCAATATCCGGTTGACTTTTTCAATTTAAGTCTTCTTAAAAGAGACTAAGTATCTCATTTCTTAATAAAATCACTCCAAATCAATTCTAACGCACCCAATACCGATATTGAAACTTAAAGCAACACAATAAGGGGGAAGCAAGGCGGTAAATCACGAGACGACGGGTCGGGTGATCACAAGAGTATACTGTTAATTTAAGTCAAGTGAACATCATTTTTAATAGATCTAGTTTATTGACCCAACATGTATACTCAGATGGAGAGTAAGTACACGATATCAATTACTAGTATTTCACATAGTGAGCTTACAATGAATTTATCCAATATGGAGGAAGACCTAAAGTCAACGCATAAATTTATTACTCACTGGAAGACCATAGAAATATTTTTCTATCACCACTTAATCATGATTGTATTTTAGTTACAAAATTGATTCAACCCTTTAAGCTCAGATGGAGAGTTAATACAGGTTATCAATAACTAGTAACTATAGCCAGTGAGTTCATAATAAATTTATCCGATATGGAGGAAGACCTAATGTCAACGCGTAAATTTATCATCTCACTATAAATAAAAAAAATGGAGACCATAGGGGTTTATTTCTATCATCACTTTATCACAACCACGAACTTTTCTGTGAGGATTAAGTTCCATAATTAAAAAATGCTCAATACCCCATTTAAACAATCTTAAAATCCTAACATTAACGTTTTTCATTGCAAAGTACTGAGTATTGTTGAGTGGGTTATTTCTGATAAACCTACCAAATTTCAGATCAATCCGAAATCGTTAAATTCAGAATCTCCAAAAATTGCGACCAAATTTGAAAAATTACCATTTTAAGCATTTTTTAAGAATTTAAAATATGATATACATTCTTATCATTATACCAATTCATGTCAAATTAACATGTGTTATCATGTTCAAGATTAGACACAAATAAAATAATAGAAAGAATGACTTTTTGTATGTAAATCATATTTTAATCCGCCAAATCTTCAAAAAACTCATCTAAACGATCCCGAATCTTCAAAATACGATGTAATTCACTACATATTAGTGAATTATTCTTAAATGATCGTTTTCGATGATCCTACCGAATTTCAGATCATTCGAAGCTCGTGAAATTCACGATCGCCAAAAATAGACCAAATTCGAATAAATTATTTTGGCGTATTTAGGATTAAATTCATGTGATTTGTATTCTTACTATATATCATATCAAGTTAAACCATCATGTTTCAGATTTAACACAAATATAGCCGATATATAAAGAATAAGTTTTCATATTTATAACAAATTCAATTTAATAAACTGCTTGAAAACCCATCTAAACAACCTCAAAATGTCGAAAAAACAGCATGATTCACTGCTCAGCAGTGAGTTTTTCTCACTAGATCGTTTTCGATGAACCTACCAAGTTTCAGGTCAATCGGAGTTTGTCAAATTCATGACCACCAACCTGTAATCAAACTCGAAAAATAACCGTTTTAAGCAGTTTCATGAATTAAAATAAATGTGATATTGATTTTCATTCTCTTTATAATTATACTATGAGCTCAAGGCATATATTATGTTCTTGAACGTCAATTTGCCTTATTTTCTTTAGGAAAATGAAATAAAATCCATTCGTTTTCTTGGATGTTCAATAAACATGCACCTATCCATTCTTAGTTCCAACTTACATATCCCCTTTTCCTTTCAGCACATATGCAGGACAATCCTATATCTGAACATGCCACGAACTGTGCTTACATTCAGTCCATTGTTCTATAGATGTCCCAGGTACTAACTTAGAAGGAACTAAATTCAGAATGTAATTTGCAGTTTCTAGGAAATATTCAAAAAATAAATAAGGCAATCTGAATAACACGTCATTAATCTATCCATGTCCAAAAGAGACTTATTTCTTTTTTCTACCACACCACTCTATTATGGAGTTTAGAATGTAGTCAATTGAGATGTAATCTCTTATTCTGCTGTAAATTCTGAAGGCAACTCTGGCCGCGGTCCTGGCGTAACCGCGGTAGGACCGCGACAGGACGCGTACAAAAGAACTCTTTAGAGAGGTGCTCGCTACTACAATCAAATTGCAGTAACTTAATATATTTCCTTGGTGCTTCTCCATTTCAAGTCTTAAAATCTTGATTTACTTAATTCATTAAGACTTACGGTGCATCAAATAAATATACTAATATTTTGAGTAATAATTTATGAACGACACAAAAATACTCAAAACTATCTCTCACCAGTATGTTCATTTAACCATACAAATCAGAAGGAATTCATTCTAGCTTATCACTAGCTTTATTTACTTTTGAAGGGAAACAACCTT
>MU742322.1:34149-51612 GCA_026770625.1 Nicotiana glauca
GGGGGGGGGGGTGGGGTCCAGGTTGGTCTACTCATTCACGAGGGAAGGCATACGAGCGCGTTGAAGAGGGGCACAATGCTATGCGAATGCGGGGTACTGTCCGCGAATGCGATGAAGAGGGACCACTGAAGCTTCGCGAAGGCGTGAATGTGACGGGAATGCGAAGAAAGGATGTGTTGTGCAAAAATTGCAGAAAATCTGCTATATTTTTTGGGCTTACAACCAAACACACACACTAACTCAATAACATCCTACGGACTTACTCGAGCGATCAAATCGCTAAAATAACATCAAAATCAAAGAATCAAACCTCAAAATCATCATTTTTCATTTCAGGTTCATAAACTTCCAACTTTAGATATTTAGGCCCGAAATACGTCAAACGACGTCCGATTTAGACCAAATTTCACAGAAAGCTCTTAACGCATATTTAAGACCTGTACCGGGCGTCGGAACCAAAATACGAGCCCGATACCTATATTTTCTAACTCATTTTCATTTCCGTTTTTCCTTAATAATTCCAGAAAATAATTTAACAGAAAAATTCTTTTACCTGGGTTCTGGACCTCGAATTTTGACTCCGGGCACTTGCCCGAGTCCCATATTTTTGTACGGACCCTCCGGGACCGTCAAATCACGGATCCGGGTTCGTTTACCCAAAATGTTGACCAAAATCAACTATATCAATATTAATACCAAAATTCTTCAAATTTTTCACAGAATTCACATATTTTAACATAAAAACTTTCTGGCTTCACGCTCGGAATGCGAACGCAAATCGAGGCAACTAAAAGCGAGGTTTTCAAGGCCTTGGAAGCACGAAAAGGGAGAAATACGGTGATGACCCCTTTGGGTCGTCACACAATGAATTTTTTTGTTTAGCTACTAAATTGGTCAGTCACTAATTCCTACTTTTTAGTAGCGAAAAATTAAAGAAACAAGTCATAGTTCTTTAACATGATCGATAATAAAGGTGACAAATGTGCCAGTTGCTCCAACTTTTTAATATTGTATGTCATTTGTATGCGTACAATTCAAATATAATTTAATCAAATTTTCACACAACTTAAATACAAAATTCATACAATTATCCACATAGTATATAACTTATTTTCAATATTTTTATAACTTTCATTCCATATTCAGACAAAAATAATACAACTACAATAGCATACAATTTTTATACAATTTGTTGCGTTTTTATTAAGGGGTGTTAATGGGAAATGAAAGAGGCACCTTTTAGATTATACCTCTCCATATCACCCTTCCTTTGTCTATAAATTTAGAGGCTTGGCCTCATTTTTTAGACAGGAAATCAGACATTTAAAATCTGAAATCTTCTCCCCTCTTTTCTACATTGTTGCATTATTTTTTAAATAAACATAAGTTTCAAGTGTGATTTGCTCCGTTTGTTGAGTTCACTGAAGTTTTGTGATTTGAAGTATCGCTATCACAGAATAGTTATTCCGTTCTATCGTGGGAGGAAGTAATCCGTATACCTTGGGCAACATTGACGAGATTAAATTCTTTAACGACACATTGTGCATTCAGTGGGCTCGGAATTATTTTACGTTTTGTTTATTGAACTAACGTTTGTTTACTTTTCTGATTTTGAACACAGTAATACAAACAATCTTAAGGAATTTACTATTTATTTTTTGTGTTTGTCTTTAACATCTGTTTGTTTTGGAAATTAAACGAGAAAGAGATTATCGTTGCAAAAATGGCGTCTTTTCAATTATCCTGCGACAATTTTTAGAGATGTACTCGATGCGAGTTATTGGAGGAAAGCCAATATCGAATGCCTTTCTATTGAGAAAAGGGACGTTCATGTCGGTGATTCACAAATCAAGTGTGTGTCTCTGAGGGTCAAATATGTAGTTGTCACTTGACTTGAACAAGAAATAAGAAATTACCCAAGCACATATGGTTGGCTAATTATAAAATGCAAAACATACTGAAAGTGAGGCAGTCGTTGCTTAGAAGAAATTAAAGCTGTTACAGAACCCTATGTCTTTGGTGCTCTTATGAGTTATACCATTGCTTTGGATGAAACATGGCCATTGTCTTGTGTACAAGGACAAGTGAGCAGATGACTCATTTGTGTGTTTCCGAGATTAACTATAAGAACCAACAACTAGTGGTGATCAAAGTGATGATTCAAAATGGAAGTAATAAAGTCCAGTGGATTTGTTTCCATCCAAATAATACAAACAAGGACGTGAATCATTTGTGATAAGTAATGGCCGAAAATGTCACAGTTTAATCACTGTAAAAGGAAAACAGTAAAGGCAACGATTTAAGAAGAAATTGATAATATATCAGGTTCTACTTTCTTTACTCTATTTATTTTTAACTTTCTACCCTTAGTGATTTAAGATATTTTGTTTCTATAAATATTGGGGTAGACATTTATTGTGTGATGATCTCATATTAGAAATCTAGATTTATATGCATGACTAGGAATAACATGTTTGTATGTTATTCCTCTGACCAAATAAAATAATAATAATAATAATAATAATAATAATAATAATAATAATAATAATAATAATAGATGATATACAATTTGGTTGCATGCATGGTTTCTTCGAGGATGTAAGATATGAATTAGACTTACAATTATACTTGAAGTATTCTTGAGATCATGAATATAATATATGAGTCACGATCCAATTCCCAAACCCGGTCATGATGGCGCCTCTCGTGAAGACAAGGCCAGCCAACAGAACAACAATGCCTTATTTAACAATTAATAACTATAAATGAATAAATAATACGACTTATTAGTATTAATAACTGATATTTATCACTCAGCACAACCCGACCGGGGTGTCACAAGTCACGAGCATCTAAGGAAGACTGAACACCATTATATGGCCAATAATATATACAAAATAAAATCTGGAGTTCAAAAGATGAAGTCCGGTGCCGCGAACGCTGGCGGTCACCTTGCTCAACTTCAATAATAATGCCTTCGATCCGCTAATAACCCGCTACGGGGGGAACAATACCTGCAACTGCATGCGAGGTGCAGGGAGTAAAGTGAGTACTCCAACTCAGTGAGTAATAAAAGTAAATAATAGCTGAAAGTAAGAAATCACGTAAGGCACTCCATCATGCTATATAGAACAGTACAACCCTTTTTGAGAAGAACAGTAAAACCGTGAAATCCTTTGGAAAACATCTGGGCTCAGTTAAAACCTCTTTTGAAAATATGCCTTTTCAACAGTTGCGAAAATAATTTCAACAAGTAAGAAATAATCAGAAATCTGCCCCTCGGGCTCAATATCAACCTCTCAGTACAGTATCAGCCCCGCGGGCTCACTCCCAACTCACAAAGTACAACATCAGCCTCTCGGGCACAACACTCCATTAACAAATAACACCAGGGTATCTGGTAAACAATGCAAGAAGTAGCATGGATGCCAATGATATGAGTGCTAAATGTCATGACAACATTACAAAATAAGAACAAATGCATGAGTGCAATGCAATGCATATGACGGTACACTCTAGTACCCGCTGCGGCGTGCAGCCCGCTCCATTTATTTATCGTCGATGGCGCTCACTGGAGGTGTGTACGGACTCCGGGAGGGGTCCCTTACGGCCCAAGCGCAATGTCAAGCCATCTCGTGGCATCAATCAAATCCTGGCCAGTCATTGTTACCTGGCCAAGTGGATACCCGCGCTCACTGTGGGTGTGCAGACTCCGGAGGGGCTCCTACAGCCCAAGGGCAATATACTGGTCAGTCAATATTACCTTGCCGGTCAGCAAATGTTACCTAACCAATTTATATCATACAGTGCCATTGTTACCACTGTTTCAAGTCACATCATACAGTGTCATTGTTACCATTGTTTCAAGTCACATCATACAGTGCCATTGTTACCAATGCTTCAAGTTACTACTGCGGCGCGCAGCCTGATCCATGCACAGTCCAGAAAACATTATAAACCCCTTGGGCATTTATAAAACAATAATTCTCAGCTCGAAATAGTATTTAAAGTATCATTTCAGTTTTTAAAACTTAGAAATATGGCTGAGGTTGCAAAACAATATTTAAAACCTTGGACTGAATCCAAATGATATGCAAGATATGCTAAAACAGAAATCTCAATCCCCGAAGGATTCACATAGTTGGCACGAAGCCCAAACATAGCAATCAGTCCAAACTATGATGATAACAAGTAGTTTCAGTCAACTACACAGTAAAAATCAACAACCGGAACGGACCAAGTCACAATCCCCAATGGTGCTCTACCCCACGCTCATATCTGGCATGCAAGTCACCTCAATACAGTGCTACGATGTGCAAATTCGGGGTTTCAAACCCTCAGGATATCATTTACAAGTATTACTCACCTTGAACCGGTGAAATCTCTAGCTCGCGACGGCTTTGCCCCTCAATTCGGCGTCCACGCGCGTCGAATCTAACTAAAATCAGAGCGAATGTATTACAATATGCTAATGGAACATAACCCAATTGAAAGAACTCGGAAAACACCCAAAAACACGAAGTTGGCAAAACCCGAGCCCCGGGTCCACTTCTCGAAAAATTACGAAATTTACATCACCTAAATCCTCATCTCGCCACGAATCCGTACATGTAAAATACACAAGAATCGGAGTCCATTTGACCTCTCAAATCATCAATTCATACCTTCTTAGGTTTCAAGCCCTAACCTCTAATTTTACCCTTTAATTCCTTGAAATTCCGTGATTAATTCATGTTTTTACACCATAATAACATAATCCGAGTTCAAATATTCATACCTGATGAAATCCCTTCAAATCCTCTTCAAAATCGCCCAAAAACCCTCTTGTTCGAAGTCCAAAATATTTTTCTTCTTTTCCAAGTTCGTGAACACTGTTCACTATAATATAGGTCCGATTTCCGCTTCTGCGGTCCCCTGACCGCACCTGCGGTCCCATTATGCGGCTAATTGACCGCTTATGCGGTCTGACTTAAAACCATCTGGACCACTTCTGCGATTCCAAGCACCACTCATGCGGTTTCCCCTCGACCGCTTCTGCGGTCTAAAATCCGCTTACGCGGCCCCGCTTACATGATCCACCTTCCGCTTATGCGGAAATCCCCTAGGCCACTCAAGATCGCTTCTACGACTTTCCCTACCGCATCTGCGGAACCGCTTAAGCGGCTCCTTTTCCGCAGATGCAGAAATACCAGAAGGTTGAGACATCAGACATGCAACAATGCCTAAAATCTCCGTTTAACCATCCGAAATCACCCCGAGGCCCCCGGGACCTCAACCAAAAACACCAACACATCAAACAACCTTATTCAAACTTGTTCAATTCCTCAAAACACATCAAACAATGCTAAAACCATTAAAACACATCGGATTCAAGCCTAGTTTTCATCAAAACTTCCGAAATGCGCATTCAATCAAAAACCCGACCAAACGACGTCCAAATGACCTGAAAATTTGCATACATATCCAAAATCACCTAACGAAGCTACTACAACTCTCTGAATTCCATTCCGATCCTCGAATCAAAATCCCACCTATCAACCAGAATTCGCCAAAATTCAAACTTCGCCAATTCAAGCCTAATTCTACAACGAGCATCCAAAATCAATTCTGATCGCACTCCTACGTCACAAATCACCTCCCGGAGCTAACCAAATCACCAAAATTAACATCCGAGCCTTATAACTATATAGTCAACTTCCGGTTGACTTTTCCAAAACAAGCTTCCTTCAAAGAGACTGTGTGCCTTATTTCCAACTAAAACCAATTCAATTCTATCCGATCAACTCAAATACTGATATTGAAACATAGAACAACATAATATGGGGGAAACGGGGTGGTAACTTACGTGACAACGGGCCGGGTCGTCACAATATGTAAAGATATTACATATGTTTGTTTGATAAGAAAATATATCAAACTGTTGAAATGTTTAGGGTTGCTCTGATGGTAAGCAACCTCCACTTCCAACCAAGAGGTTGTATGTTCGAGTCTCCCCAAGAGCAAGATGGGAAGTTCTTGGAGGGAAGGATGCCAAAGGTCTATTTGGAAACAGCCTCTTTACCCTAGGGTAGGGGTATGGTCTGCGTGCACACTACTCTCCCCAGACCCCACTAAGTGGGACTATATTGGGTTGTTGTTGTTGTTGTTGTTGAAATGTTTAGGGGTTATAATGATTTAGTTGGAAAGCCATTTGAAAAGAAAATCAAAATACTGGTGATTTTCTACCTCTGGTTTGGAGAAAATTAAAATTCTCATGATTTTTTACACCCATTATGGAGAGCAAAATCTTCGTGATTTTCTGCTCCTACTTCGAGATCAAAATCTGTGTCATTTTTTTCTCGACTGTTGAGATTAAAGTCTTCGTGACTTTCTACTCATTTGTCAGAGATTAAAGTCTTAGCGACTTTCTACTTGTTTTGGAGATTAAAATCATAGTGATATTCTACTCCAATTTATTATTTGGTTTGAAAATTAAAAATTTCACCATTTATTAAATTCGATTGTGTCACATATTAATCGGTTTGAAGATTAAAATTTTTATCATTTATTAGATCTAGTTATATCAGATGTTACTCGATTTGAAGATTAAAAACTTCACCATTTATTAATTCTGGCTATGTAGTGACACAAACAACAATTCTTGTGGTTGGCTCAACAACGTAATAGGGGCGTCGAATATGAATATCCTTTTGATGAAATATGTTTGGAATATGAAATTATTCTCCAAACAATCGGCCCTTAGTCACTGCAATCTAATGAAATTGCGGAAAGAAAGAATAGAATGTCAATGGAGACGATAAATTCCTAGTTGATAAGTTCTGGTTTACCCAAAACTTGTGGGGGGAAGCTATGCTTACAGCTAACTGAATACTCAATTGAGTTTCCCATAGCAAAATACAATCCTTCATATGAAAAATGAATGAAAGGAAGATGACCCAACTTGAAATATTTTCAAGTGTGGGGGGTATTTGGGTAAAGTATAATTTCTTAAACCCAAAAGAATAAAAATCGGATCGAAAACTATTGATTCCGTTTTCATAAGATATGCAACAAATAGTAAGGCATATCGTTTTCCGATTCATAAATCGAAAAATCCCGACATTCATATTAATACGATAGTCGAATAAGATAATGTTGAATTCTTTAAGAATATTTATCCGTATAAAAAGGAGTGTGAGTCGTCTAGTGAAAATCTAAGCGAACACGGGAAGAAGCAAAAGAAAGTACACCTATTGAGGTGAATCTAAGACGTAGTAAACGTCAAAGGAGAACTACTTCCTTTGGAATAGATTTTCTGACATTCTTGTTGGAAAGTGAGCCTCAAACATTTAAAGAAGCAATGTCTTACTCGAAAGCACAATGTTAGAAAGAGGTAGTCAATAGTGAGATAGAACCCATATTAAGTAATCATACTTGGGAATTGGTTGATCTTCCTCCAGAAATAAACCTTTGGTTTCTAAGTGGATTTTTAGAAAAAATAAAATAAAAGCTGATGGTACTATTGACAAATATAAGGCAAGATTGATTGCCAAAGAGAATGTCTTGATTACTTTGACACATACTCACCCGTAATAAAAATTACATCTATTCGGATGGTAATAGCGTTAGCCACCGTGTATGGCCTTGAAATCCATCAGATGGACGTAAAAGACAAACTTCTTAAATAGAGATTTGGAGGAAGAAATTTATATGGAACAACCTGAAGGGTTCATGGTTCCTGGAAAAGAAAAGAAGGTATGTCGACTTGTTAAGTCACTTTACAGACTAAGACAAGAACCCAAACAATGACATGCGAGATTTGACCAAATAATATTGTCAAATGGTTTCAAAAATTAATGAGTGTAAACAAATGTGTTTACGTTAAGAATACTTCAAATCATATAGTCATTATTTGATTATATATAATATGTTGATGAAATATTTAAAATGTGGGGGCTTTTAGCTTATGCATGACAAAAGTCAGTGTTAGACGTAATGTCTAAATGATATAATTTTTGAACCCCATTGATATAGTAGTTGGTAAATTCAATAATTATTTAGTCTTAATGAAGACTAGTTGATGAAACTACTAATTCGGAAGTTGGTCACGTGCCTTCCTCGAAAGGTCATTTTCTTTATTTAAAATTTATATTGTTTAGTTCTTTTATGAAATGATGTCACTTTGAAGATTGTGACTTTTCATAGAAAGATATGACTGTACATTTTGTATGGATATGATCGTTCATGAACGAATATATTAATACGATGGTCTATAATGAGGTGAATCAACCTATGAACATGACCAAAATCCATTGCATGTTGGATTTGTTTCATGAATAGAGGTGCTATAATTATATATCATATAGGCGTATGAATAAATAACATACAAATGCTTGAAAATGATGGAGTGACTGATAAATGTATTATATATTATAAGGCGGTGGTCACAACTGATGCCAATCATTCCAGCTGTTGTTATAATATTCCATTACTACATTAAGTGTAGTCAATAATCTGATATGCAATCGAAAGTCAATACGTATTAATCTACGACATAAGAAAGTTTGCACTGAACTTTCATGACAATGAAATGAGTTTTGATGTATTTGAAATATACTCCAAATTATGCTTTGCACTACAATAAGTATCCCGCGATAATAGAGGGGTATAACGATGCAAATTAGATCACCGGTTCAACCGATTCTAAACAGTCGGTGGAGGAGCGATGTCTTAGAAACCGTCCAAACAAATGTGTATTGAACGCTCTACAGTGGAGACTGAGTTTATAGCATTAGACAAGGCCGGTGAAGAAGTTGAATGGCTCCGGAATTTCTTGGAAGATATTCTATTTTTTGCCAAACCTTTGGCACCTATGTGTATACATTGTGATAGTCAAGCAGTAATAGGTAGGGCAAGGAGCGTTATGTATAACGGAAAATCTTGTCACATTCGACGGAGATACAATACCGTTAGACAACTACTCTCTAGTGGTGTTATCACAATTGACAATGTAAAGTAAAGAGATAACGTGTTGGATCCACTTACAAAAGGCCTATCTAGAGAGGCAGTTGAAATAACATTGAAGGGAATGGGGCTAAGTCGTAGGACAAGTCATCATGGCGGTAACTCTACCTAGTAGACTGGAGATCCCAAGAGCTAAGTTCAAAGAGATCAAACAAAGTTATGAATTACGGTTCAACATTGTCAAATAACTCAACCCATTCTCGTGATGAAGACAATGTTCAGAAATCAAGTTAAAGCATTAAGGATATTTGACGAGTCAATAAAGCTTAAAACTTTTTAATGATTTTCTAAGTCTGGCAGGATATGATCAGGTAGTGTGTCTATAGGATTACACATTTATAAATCACCTATGTGAGTGTTAAGTATAAGCCGCTTTAAGGGGAATGAAAGTAAAGGTCCATTCTCTAAGCACTCATGAAACCAAGCAGTATTCATGGCTGAAACGAACACAACCGTGAGAACCAAAGACGGTTAAGACTTAATTGTGTGACTTATGGTTGCCTAGGTATACACCAAAGTTCGACGGTTCAAACATATCAAATCTACCATTGACCGAGTATATCCGACATAAGTTCACTACGGAAAATTCAAAGGAAAACATACTTATCCAGATGCGATTAATCCTTAGTTGTGAATCACACAGTATTTTCATGCATGTTTTTCCTCATATGACCATTCCCCATTCATGTGGGGGATTGTTGCGTTTTTATTAAGGGGTGTGAATGGGAAATGGAAGAGGCACCTTTTAGATTGCACCTCTCCATATCACCCTTCCTTTGTCTATAAATTTAGAGGCTTGGCCTCATTTTTTAGATAGGAAATTAGACATGTAAAATCTGAAATCTTCTCCCCTCTTTTCTACATTGTTGCATTATTTTTTAAATAAACATAAGTGTCAAGTGTGATTTGCTCCGTTTATTCAGTTCGCTGAAGTTCTGTGATTTGATGTGCCGCTATCACAGAATAGTTATTACGTTCTATCCTGGGAGGAATTAATCCGTATACCTTGGGCAACAGTGAGAGGATTAAATTCTTTAAGGACACATTGCGCATTCAGTGGGCTCGGAATTATTTTACGTTTTGTTTATTGAACTAACGTTTGTTTACTTTTCTGATTTTGAACACAGTAATACAAACACAATTATCATACAATCTTTAAATATATTTTACTTGTCGTTTATATTTATTTTATATGTCATTTTTTTCCTTCCTTTTCGAGTTTCACTCTGAAAAATTAGCCAAAATTAACTCTAATATTCACCAAACACCCTTAAAATTGAGATAAACTCCAAAGGATTTTTCCACGTTTGCAACAACACCCCATCCAACAAAGAATATTTTTAGAAAACTCGAATTTAAATTCTAAAATTTCAAAACTTTTTAATGGTTGTTAATGGTGGTGAGTCAAATACCCTCTAGTTTATTGATTGTCAATTTTAATTCGAACAATACATATATAATATGAAAGAAAATTGCTAAGTTAAAACTCAACAGCTAAACGATTGAAATTCATTGTTGAATTTTTTGAAGAAGAATGGAGAAAAGAGACTAAAAAAAGAATAGTAGTTGGGAAGATCAAAGGGAGAAAAATAGCGCAGAGAAAAGAACACCAATAGAGAGAGAGAGAAGGAAAAAATAATGGGGGTATCAATTATTACTCATTTAATTGCCCATGACTAATAAGGATACTCGTTTATCACTAATTTGTATATAATTAAAAATACGTATAAAAAATATAATTTAAGTGATAACCTCTCTACTAGGAGTAAATAAGTTTATAATTTAGTGTAGCAAGATAAAAATCGATATTTCCTTCCACTCATTCCCCTATTTTCCTGTGGTAATCCGGAAATTGAATTGACGAAATTAAACAAACGCAAAAAGAAAGTCTGGTACTAAAAACAGTTTTATACGCTGCCGTTGGAACCTGGATTCAGGGTGATATGGGTAGCCAGTGCTACAGCGGAATCTGTTCGAGGAATATTGAGAAGATAGTAATGATATTATATTCACATTTTCCTTGGACTAAGATGAAGCTATCCCAGGTATTTATTTCTATTTTATTTGCTTTTCTTTGAATTTTTACGTTAGGTCATGTTATGTTACAAGGTTTATCGTATTAGTTGGAAATGCGTTTTAGGTCGTTAATACATGGGTAAATTTCACAAATGGTCATATAACTAAGACATGTTTTCACTAAAATCATTTAACTTTCTTTTTTCACACAAAAATCATAAAACTTTCACTACTTTACTCAAAAAATCTTAGTGACCGGCAAACACATTCTCCGATTGTTTTTTTTAGTATTCTGCCATTTTTTTTTTTATTTTTGCCAAAATTCAACAGCTTTTTTTCAATCCTAATTTCAACAGCTTTAGGCTTCCTCCATCCTAATTTCAACAGTTTTTTTTCAATCTTAGGGCATATTGGCCCTTGGTATCTCTCAATCCACTCTTTTTTTTTTTTGAACAACCTCCTCATCAACTTGTTCTTGATCATTTCTAGCATTATTATTATGGCCTTGTCCCTAGCATCAAGTATATATCTAAAAAAATATGTATAACTTAGTATATTATTAAAAATAAAAATGCATAAGGAAATGAAAATTCTTAATTACCTGTTCAAATTTTCACATAAATTGTTCAACAACATGTCACATTTAGTATGACATTTAAATAATGCTCGAGTCCAAGTATTGAATGGCCTCTCAGGGTATTGAAAACTTGGGTATATAACCATGCTTAAATAGAGATTCAGCATATATAATAGTTATGTCAAAATTATAATGTATTCGGGTACCATATCTACCTGCGAAAAAAATCAACCACTCTAAAAGGTATGATACACTCAACTTTATTTTGGACAGTAAATTTGGTCAGTACTGATGATATTTAGAAATCAATTTAAGAAATATTCCCAATAAACTAAGAATCTCTCAGTCTCACGCATATATTGCTGCCTGTACTTAGGACTAACTTATAAGAAATAACTTCAAGGTGTAGGAGAAGCAAGAACAGTCACTGATACTAGATATTTTAATAGGAAAAGAACAATTTATACACATATAAGGACTACACGTTTCGGTAAAATGACAAGTTGTATAATAAGTCAATCTAAAGTTGCATAACTGGCAATTTTTACTAGCACCAGATTTAAGGCCTAATATCAATATTTATGAATATTCTGGAACAAATGGATGTTCATTGTATTATAATTATGCGCAAACACTTTGCACCAGGTTAATTCTAGAAAATCAAGGAAAGAAAACACTATTCAACTTTATAAATTAGAAGTAATGAAAATTTGCATAACTTTGCAGTTTCACAACATTCCAAATTTAACCTGAAAACAATAAATTCTGAGAATTAAAAGAAAAGAAAAGCTAAAAAATGCTGTTGAATTTTGGCAAAAAAAAAAAAAAATGGCAGAATACTAAAAAAAAAACAACCGGAGAATGTCTTTGCCGGCCACTAAGATTTTTTGAGTAAAGTAGTGAAAGTTTTATGATTTTTGTGTGAGAAAAGAAAGTTATATGATTTTAGTGAAAACATGTCATAGTTATATGACCATTTGAGAAATTTGCCCGTTAATACATTTTACTTTAGGTTTTATGGTCTATAATTCTTGAAATATAAAAAATTATATTGAAATGAAATCGGATATTTAAATAATCCAAGTTGGTGTAGTCTTTCTTTCTCGTATTGAATGGTAAAATACTGTAAGAAAATACCAAGCATCTCGCCATGTGCTTATTATAGTGGTGTGCTACAACTGTGAAAATCTTCCTTGTATCGGATTAAATTTTTACATAGTAAAAGGTACAATCTCTACTGCTACAATTTATCTGCAGAGCTATGACAATATTTCATAACTTATTCACCTTATAGCAAAGAATTAGAGAAACTAAACAAGTCATGGATTTCAAATTATACCAATATATTACACCCTTCCCTGCAGTCTAATCAGCTAAGCCCACAGATACAATTATTTAATCTACTAAAAACACATACCGTTAACTGAGGTTAGAATCTTGCAGACCCCAAATCATCGCTGAAGCTGCAGAATTCTCTGCATCTTTTACTCGCGATTTCTCCTCTCCCTTCACAAAAAGCAAGCCTTCAGCAATTGGAACTTGTACAGAACATATAAACCTCCTATCATGAGCTGGACCTATCTGCTTCTCTATTCTGCACCCATCATAACGCAAACAATAAGGAAACTAAATCACAGTATCACACAGTTCACACGTGTTGAATAATCAAATGTTGAAGTTAACTTCCTAATAAAATTATATTATTCATTAGCACCACTGCAAGTTTATATTGTACATGAATTTCATATTTGCTAAGATCAAAAGAAAACTATTCATCTCTGTTGTACATAATCACAAAACAAAATATAACTTTAGTACACGACAGGACTTGAGTTATTAGTGTTTAACCAAAAAGTAGGACTTTGATCAAACTTGAAAACTTATGAAAACACAGGTTACTGATAATCAGAAGAAAGTATATAGACAGACTGTTTTAGAATGAGATAATATGAAAACAAGTAAATAAAGTATATTCCAATAATTCTTCGTGTCCTCCAATTGTTAATTCTTTCCCCTTTTATAGCCTCTTTGGGAGCATGAGCTTTGTCTAAGCTATAATGAGACAATAATGAGTAATTAATGTCATTTAATGATACGTTACATATATCAGAAAAATATTCTCTAACGTTCTCAACATTTAATATGCATTAAATATTGTATCTGGTCCCTCATAGGTTATCAGGTTCATCCCCTTGGATCTTTGCGCTTTAAATGACCTGAATCGGTGCGGGCTCCGCATCTCCTGAGTAGTTGCCCGTGCCTTTTCCAATATCTTTGCTCGCACCTGTTATTACTCGTGCCTCTTAATCAACTTTGTTCCTTTGACTATTTGACTAATCCACGTGTCATGACACGTCATCTGCAATATATAAAACTCTATTTTTTCCAATACAGATAGTCCCCCCATTTTCCATTTATTTATCAATTAAATACTTGGGAAGTGGATTTCTTTAAAAAAGGGAATTTTTGCCATCATTAATGCTATGACATCATTGACGCTTCAATTGTCTTTTTCATTTAATGCTCTGTACACGTGTCGTCTTTTCCACCCGCTCCACAGTTTTGCAGCCTTTTTTCAAAAACTTTTACGGCTCCACTATTCACGAAGAGCTAATTGCCTTTATTATAAGCTTTCCATCATTACACTTCTTTCCATTGACGGTTGTTTTCATATATAAATTCAACCTGCTTTCTCTTGTTTTCTTCTTCATAAAGTTTTACCAAGTATTTTATTCTTCGACACTTATTCACTTTTTCCCCACTTTACTCTTTTTCACCATGTCGTTTTCAAACCCTCATCCTAGAAGAACTCCAATCTTAGATAACTTCCCCAATGCCCCAGTTAAACATAGAAGGGGCAGAGGCGGTAGACTCCATAGTTTAGGATCTACTCGGGGTGGTAGTTCTGGTTCTGCTGCTCCTTCATCTAGTTCTGGTATCGTTTCTAGAACCAGAGGTTCTCTTACACGAAAATCATCTTCTAAAGGTAAAGAACCTTCAGAACCTTTACAAGAGCCTTTAGTGGAGGAAATAGTACCCCATGACTTATCCTTTGATCAAGACAGAGAATCTCTTAGCAAACGAGTTGCCGGCTTAGAACATGCCAATACTTATCCCACTTTAATTACAGAAGTTTTAACTTCTGTAGTTCATAGAGATTGCCACTGGAGTAGTAATTTGCCTATTGAAATCCCTAATCCAAATCAAATAATATCTTCTTACAAAGCTGGCCATTCTTTTATTTACACTTATCCCTTTACTTTGGGATTTAAACCAGCTATCGATCCTGTAATCCTTGACTTCTGCCGTTTTTTCAAGGTCTGCTTAGCACAAATTGGCACAATCATTTGGAGAGCTGTAGCTTGTTTAAGATATTTGTTGAACAAGGCTGGCGCTGATTTTACCTTCCCCCACCTTATTCATCTTTACTCCCCTAGGCTATTCCGCAATGGTGTTTTCACCTTAGTAGCGAGGAGTAAAAGGGTTTTAGTGAGCCCTGAAGATGATAAAGATCGTGGCTGGTACGCACGGTTTGTTGCTGTACCCACGGTGGGTTTGGTGGGTGAAGAAAACATTCCCTTTCCTGAAAAATGGAATCTTGCACGTAAGTTTTCTTCTTTTTTCATATCTCTTTCCTTAAAATCAGCCCCTTTTCTAATTTTACTTTCTTTTACTTTTTTGCAGCAACCATGGAAATTGTGGATCTCATCCCTGATTTCATGGTTAGATAGATAAGCTATTGAAGATCGTGCCTATAGAGGCTAGGTCTTGGAAGTCTATTTCCAATCTTCACGGTTGGAAAGTAAAAACCCATGGTAAGAATTTTTGTTTCTCTCTTTTTTTATCTTCTCGAAGTAAAATTTTCTCTCTATTGATTCAATCTTTACTCTTTCTATCAGGATTTTCAAATAGAGGAATTATTGCAGAAGCTATGGTAGCCACTCGTGCCTCTTCAGGAGCTTACCTCAACTTAGGTAGAGCTCAGGGTACTTTAGTGAAAAGAAAGTTCATAGATGAGGACTCTGAAGAAGAAGAGGGAGAGGATAGTTCTCTAATCCCTAGGCAAAGAGTTAGGAGGCATATCGTGTCTGATGACGATGTTGAAGCTTCACCTCCTCGTACCTTTCCTAGTGAAACTGTTCACCTCGTCTCTGATGACAATATAGCCCCCCGAGACACTCATGAGTCTATTAGGGAACTTTTTGCTGGGGGCTTTGAAGGCGGTGAATTAGGTCCGGTTTTGGATGAACCTCCTCTTTCCTCTTTTTCTACTCCTGTCCCTTCTATTCTTCCTTTACCTGCAACTTCCTCTTTGCTTACCCCACCAGCTTCTGTTTCTCCTCCTATTTTTTTCACTTCCTCTATCGCTCCTCATTCAATAGTTCCCCCCTTCTACCTTTCAACATATAGAAGCATGTTCTTCGAGTAGAAGTGCTGCTATGAGGAGCGTGAACATAGAAGTTACGGCAAATAGCAGCCTCTTGAGGAAATCCGGTCAAGCAGACGTATGGCTTGGGCCTTTGATTGGCTCAATTGAAAAAGAGAAAATGGATAGCCATAGCTGCTTGACCCTAATGAATGATATTGTTCATTCCACTTTGAGGGTATTTTTCTTACTTATTTAAAAAGTTTTTTTTTTACCTTCAGATTCTTACTTTTCTTCTCTGTTGCTTGCAGGCTAACCTTATTGGTACAGAGTTGATGGACAAAATCTCTCTTTTAGAGAAGGTGGCCCGTGACTCTAAGGAAAAGATTCTTGAAGCCGAGAGAGTGGCTCACGAGGCTAAGTTGGAGGCAGCAAATTGGAAGGGGCAATTTGAAAGTGCTCAAATAGCCTTGGAAGATTTGCAGGAAAGTAGGAGCCAGCTAGAGCAACAGAGGCATGCACTTACTTTGAAGTTGGCTGTGGCTAAAGCGTCTTCGATCCAAATAGAGAAGGACAAAGAGCGCCTTGAGTTTTCTTTCTCGGATCAGTTGTCAAAGGCAAGTGAAGAGATTAGAGCTCTTAGGGCACTTCTTAATCAAAAAGAGGTGTACGCGGGGGAGTTGGTGCAAAATCTGACTCAAGCTCAAGAAGATTTGAGAATTTCTTCAAATAAGGTTCGTACCTTAGAAAATTCTCATACCTCCCTCCAAACTTGTTTCAATTCGACTTTGATCGAGAATGAAGAATTGAAAAGCGAAATCGCTGCTTGGGAAAGAGATTATGAACTTCTTGAGGAGAAGTTAGATATCGAAGTAACTTGGACCTTTCTGAATTCTCGGCGTGATGCTTTAACTGAAGCTAGACAAGAAAACTTTGATTTAAAGTCTGAATTGGCTAAGGTCTTAGAGACTATTGAAAAAACTCAACAGCCATTAGACTCTCCTTCTCCTGCAGTTGAAGTCCCCGTAGCTGAAAATCTTGAACTTGAAATATCCGGGACTGAAGATCTTGAAGATGAGAAT
Source organism: Nicotiana glauca (assembly GCA_026770625.1). NCBI lineage: Eukaryota > Viridiplantae > Streptophyta > Magnoliopsida > Solanales > Solanaceae > Nicotiana > Nicotiana glauca. Next base: position 51,194 of record MU742322.1, read on the forward strand.
ACCGCGCCCATAACACAAGTTCCCGAGGATGAAGCTACCGTGACTCAGGTTTCAGAAGTTGAAACTTCTATGACTCTTGCTCCCATCATCGAGCCTATTATCTCGAGTCAAGTTGACACCGTGCCTGCAGCTCAAGTTTCTCCCCAAACTAGCATCGTTACTTCTGATGCACTTGCCTCCCAATGACTTAACTTTTTCTTTTACTGACAAATGATGGTCAATCCCTTAGTTTGTTTAAGGGTTTCTTTTTGGAAAAAGTCCCCAGTTCTCATAGTGGGGCATTTGTATAGAACATTTTGATGACTAAGTTTTGTACTTAGTTTATTTTTTAAATATATCAAGAAGTTTTTATTACTTCTATTTATTCTACTCTTGCCTTTTTATTCTTAAGGACTTAGAGAATAGTTTTGCATTTTTAT
>MU742322.1:56541-78427 GCA_026770625.1 Nicotiana glauca
ATCTAGTAAAGATTTAATAACATAATAGATAGGAGATTGCTTACCTTGTTCTTCACGAACCAAAACTGCGCTTACCGCCACTTCTGAAACAGCAAGATAAATAAAAAGTTTCTCCCTTGCCTTTGGTTTTGCTAGCAAGGGTGGATTTGATAGGTAAGTCTTCAAATTTCTAAGTGCGTGTTGGCACTCCTCATCCCACTCAAAATGTTCTTGCTTTTTAAGAGCTGAGAAAAATTTAAAACATTTTCTGAAGATTTAGAAATGAACCTTCCCAAAGCTGCAATTCTTCCCATCAGTCTTTGCATTTCTTTTTTGCTTGAAAGTATATCAGGAATTTCCTCGATAGCTTTAATCTATGTGGGATTTACCTCGATACCCTGGTTAGAAACAAGAAAACCCAAAAACTTTGCTGATGCCACTCCAAATGCACATTTTTCTTGATTTAACTTTATATTATATTCTCGCAAAATTTTAAATGTTTTAGATAAGTGCGATATATGATCCTTTGAATGTTGTGTTTTAACTAACATGTCATCTATATAAACCTCCATGGTCTTACCTAAATGTTCTTGGAACATTTGAGTAACTAACCTTTGATAAGTCGCACCTGCATTTTTAAGACCAAAGGGCATTACCTTATAACAATAAGTCCCCCTGTCTGTTATGAAAGAAGTTTTTTCCTCATCTTCTGGGTCCATTTTGAGTGGGTTATAACCTGAATATGCATCTAAAAAATTTAATAGCTCATGCCCTGTAGTAGTATCAATTAATTGATCTATATGTGGTAGAGGAAAAGAATCTTTTGGACAGGCTTTATTAAGGTCTGTGTAATCTACACAGACTCGCCACTTACCGTTCTTCTTAAGTACCACAACAGTGTTAGCTAACTAGTCAGGGTATTTTACCTCACGAATCGAACCAATTTTGAGCAATTTTTGAACTTCTTCATGAATGACCTTATTCTTGAATGTTCCTTGCTTTCTTTTCTTTTGCTTAACTGGAGGATATGATGGATCTTCGTTTAACTTATGAGTCATAACCTCCGGTGGTATCCCTGTCATATCAGAGTGGGACCAAGCAAAACAATCTGCGTTAGCTTTTAAAAATTCAATTAATTTACGCTTTACCTCAGGGCTAAGGTTGGCTCCAATGTACACTTTCCTCTCAGGCCAGTGTATGAATAAAATCACTTCTTCTAATTCCTCAATGGTTGTTTTGATGTTCTCATTTTCCTCCGGTTCTTGAATGGTATCAGGTCATGAATCCACCTCTATTTGCTCTTGTTCAGTTGAGACTAACGTCGCATCTTCCCCGACTAAATTCTGTAATTGCTATTTGTCTCTACCCTTATTGGTTGAATTTGCAATGGAACAACATCCATGTCATGAATCCATGGCCTTTCTAAAATCATGTTATAAGCCATTTCTATATCCACGACTTGAAATTTGGTATCTTTCATAACACCTTATGCAAATGTAGTTAGGATCGCTTCTCCTTTTGTTGCAACACTAGAGTTATCGAACCCCGACAAAGTATGTGCTTTTGGGATTAATTTTTCTTCAGCTTGCATTTCACGCAATACCCTTAGTAGGAGAATATTTACAGAACTTCCTGGATCAATGAAAACTCGTTTCACATTAGTATCATGTACAAGTAAGGATAGTACCAGTGCATCATTACGTGGAGATAATACACCATCTGCGTCTGCATCATTGAAGGTAATGGTTTCTCCTTCCAAGTGTTGTCGTATATGTTTCCCGTGGGTGATAGTGACTTTTGAAACTTTATTTGATGCTGTATACATTACACCGTTAATATCTTCTCTCCTGCTTATGACATTGACGGTTCTTTTGGGAGATGGTGGTTTTGGGGGCACCTGCTTGTTTTCATGTAAGCCTCCTTGCCTTTTTCACTGAATAACTCAAAAAGATATCATTGTTTCAACAAATGATCAACTTCACTTTGTAAGAATCTGCACTCAGATGTTTTATGGCCATGGTCATTATGAAATTCGCACCAATGATCAGGATTACACCGATTCGGATTTGACCTCATTTCCTTTGGCCATCGGACCTTATCTCCCATGCTTCTCAAAACAGCCACGAGCTCAGAGTTGATGACGTTGAAATTATAGCCACCGAATATCGCTTTAAACTTCTATCATCATCTCGTGACCCTTGCTTGTTGCGCACATTCCTGAATCTAGATGAGCAACCTGACTCATTATTTTTAGATTTGTGATCGTACCTTTGATTGTCTGATCTTGACCATGAGTCCTTCCCCGCAGGTCCCATATACGGCTCGTACCTATTTTTTCCAGACCTGCTTTCATTTTCTAGACGTCTCGAACTTACTTTTTCTTCTTTTTGGGTTCTTGAAACTGTATCCTCTTCAATCTGTAGCTTCGTGTTGTACCTGTTATAAACATCATTCCACATTGTAGCAGCGAATTCTCGAAGTCTTTCCTTGAGTTTCCTCGTAGCCTCTGAGCTTCTTTTATTCAAATTGCTCGTGAATGCTATAGCTGCCCAATTGTCAGGTACACGCGGTAAAGTCATTCTTTCACGTTGAAATCTATCAATGAAATCTCGAAGTAATTCTGAATCTCCTTGTTTGATTTTGAATATATCCTCCATTCTCTTCTCTACCTTTTGGGCTCCCGATTGTGCTTTAATGAAGGAATCTGCAAGCTCAGCAAAAGAGTATATAGAATTTTCGAGTAAGAGAGAATACCAGGTTAATGCCCCTTTGGTGAGTGTTTCACCAAATATTTTGACCAAGACTGATTCAATTTCCTGTTTCGTCAAATCATTGCCCTTCATGCCAGTTGTGAATGCCGTCACGTAGTCTCGTGGGTCTGTTGTTCCATCATACTTTGGGACATCAGGCATTTTGAATTTCTTTGGAATTGGGAGGGGGGAAGCACTTGGCTTCCACGGTTGTTGTGAATATTTGTCCATATCCACTCCTTTGATCACAGGTGGAACTCCGGGGATTTGCTCTATACGGTTGTTCTGTTCCTTGAGCTGTTTTTGCAAGGTTAGTACTAAATTTTGCAAATGAGAGTTAGTTGAATTACCTAGTTCTCCTCCTTGTGATTCACTGGGGGCTCCTCCATTTCCAGAATGAATAAGCCAGAGCGGGGATTTTCCAACGTGTCGTTATTAGGTATAGTTGTGGGCGATGCAGCAGGTAACCGACTGACTAGAGCCTGAAGAGCTTTGTTAACTCGTGCATCAATTATTCTTTGTAAAGCCTCCTCTGCCCCTTCGGAATGTTCAGATTGCTCTTGTTCACCGGAATAGATCTCAGGAGTGCCTTCACGAGATTGCCGTGGTGAATCATGCGGGGAAGGGGCCAGGGTGATGTTTTGTAAATTTTCCTGGTGTTGTTGGATTTGATTTTCTTGGTTTCCTAAGATGTTGTCAGTGCTGTTTGCCATAGTAGATGGAAGTTGATTATCAAATTCCCGATAACGGAATATATTTGTTTAACCAAAAAGTAGGACTTTGATCAAACTTGAGAACTTATGAAAACACGAGTTACTGATAATCAGAAGAATGTATATAGACAGACTATTTTAGAATGAGATAATATGAAAGCAAGTAATCAAGTATATTCCAATAATTTTTCGTATCCTCCAATTGTTAATTCTTCCCCCTTTTATAGCCTCTTTGGGAGCATGAGCTTTGTCTCAAGCTATAATGAGGCAATAATGAGTAATGAATGTCATTTAATGATACGTTACATAAATCAAAAAAAAATATTCTTTAATGTTCTCAACATTTAATATGCATTAAATACTGTATCTGGTCCCTCACAGGTTACCAGGTTCATCCCCTTGGATCTTTGCGCTTTAAATGACCTGAATAGGTGCGGGCTCTGCATCTCCTGAGTAATTGCCCGTGCCTTTTCCAATATCTTTGCTCGCACCTGTTGTTGCTCGTGCCTCTTAATCAACTTTGTTCCTTTGACTATTTGACTAATCCATGTGTCATGACACGTCATCTGCAATATATAAAACTCAATTTTTCCCAATACAATTAGCATACCCCAATACAGCAAAACAAGTTACAAAGTTTGTCACAATCCAAAAACTGACCCCGTCGTGATGGCGCCTATCGTGATACTAGGCCAACCAACTATTGCCCTTTAACTTCGTTTTCCAATTAAAGACTTAAGAAAAATCATATTTTAAACATAAATCCCATAAGATAAAAATAGAAATCAAATCTAGGGAAAGAAATATATGCCCAACCTCGGGTGTCACTAAGTCATGAACCAAAAACTACTACGACTATTCGAGATAACATGACCAACACGGTCTGAGAATATCCAAAGCAAATAAACTAAAGAAAGATAGGGAAGCAGAAGGTGGAACTGCGGTCGCCAAGCCGCTCAGAGGTGTTCAAAATAGAACCGAAGCCGAAAATCGAACCGAAACTGAAACCGAAGCTTAATGGCTTATTGGTATCGGGTTAACGGTTTAACGGATGGGGAATGGATTGATTTTTTTTATTAATGGCTTATCGGTTTGGGGGCGGATTATTCAGTTTTCTTAACGAATAATACGTTAACCCGTTAAGATTATATATATACATATAAAATTTATTTTTATCCATATATATATTATAAAATAATAAAAAACTCTTCTTCCTCTAGTACTCTATCAAAGTGAATTAGAATAAAAGAAAGCTAAATAAAAGGAGTCATCTAACTGTGACAAAAGACAAAATTTGTTGTCTGAAACAAGATAACAATACCAGTTACACCACTGCTTCATCAACTTTGCCTGGGTTTTAAGGCATCCTATAATTCTTAACAATGGCCAATTGGAAATCTTTCACATGGACTAAGGCTAATGTTCACAAACATAAATAAGATTCTAGATAGATGATTTACCCATCACGGTGTCTCTTCTGCTTCGTCCCTCCTAGTACGTCGACCACCTATTTAAATATATAAAGACTAAATTTTATTTTATTTTGATTGAAATAGGCCGATAAACCGTCTGATAAAAGCTAAACCAATACCAATCCGCCCGATATCTTATCGGGTGGCTAGCGAAATAATACATTTAAAAGCTAATAACCGATAAGCCAAACCATTAAGAGTAAATAACTGCCCAATCTGTTCCACAAGTAGCCCTCAAGCAGCTACCTCGCAATCTCCAAGTGAAAATCTGCACAATATAATCAGCAGCCGCTACTATGACCCGAGACACCTGGATCTGCACACAAGGTGTAGGGGGTAACGTGAGTACACAACCTCATTAAGTAATATGTCCAACCCATGGACTGATAGGTAGTGATAGACCGAATCTCAACAGGTAATAGCATATATCGAAAAAGAAAAAAAATGATATGCTTACAGTTCAAGTAACATTCAACAGTATTTAAATCCAACCGAACAGTACAAAGTTCAAAACTCAGAGATTTTACATATAACAATGCACAACTAGCATGATCAATGTTCCATGAACCTCCACTCACAAGTGCTCAACCCCTTGGTACTGTATATGGCCATTCGACCCAGAGAAGATCCATCCCGGAATATACATCACTGACCGCAGTCATCCAATACCGAGGACACAAGCCAATGCAGCCTCACGGAGAAGATCCATCTCCCGGTATAATACTTTGGACAAGATCCATGTCCATTGAAGATCCATCCCTCAATGTCATCATCTACGCTCACTGGGGGTGTAAAGACTCCGGAGGGGCTTCTCTCATTAGCCCAAGCGCTATAACAAAGTTGTTGATACCAAATTTTTTCCTATATAATTTTCATATAAACAATACTCTCAAAATAGAATATATATGCATATATAAGCATAGATAAGTTTTTTGGCATTTTTTCTAATTTATTAAAGATTTTTAAAATCAATTTATTATCCATTTTGGCAGTATAAAAATCAATAATTATTCCCAAAATCACGAATTTTGGTGAATAATTCATTTTATTTTCATATTTATACCAAAATATAGTTAAGATAATTTTTGTACATTTTTATAAATTTGTTTGGTATTTAAAAGACTAAATTACATATAATTGCAATTTTAGCCTACTTCTAAATTAATAGCATTTTTCGCGATTGTAAAATTAGTCCCAATATTTTTAAATTGATATTTATATGTTATTTGTTGGCTCAGTGCTTTTAATTTACTTTTAAAATTATTTGCACTATTTTTGTTATAAAATAAAAAGTGAAATTGACTATTTAATATTTAGCCCCATTTCTATTTCAATTACAACCCTTATTACCTTTCAATTTTAACCTTAAATTGACCCAATTTCAATACCAAATCAAACCAGCCCAATCCCTAAATTACCCGACCCCTGACCCAATTAAAAAATCCGCCCCGCTCCCCTTTAATCCAGGCCATTGATCATTTTGATTAACGGCCATGATTCCCCCTTTCCTTTTTTAATTTCCAAACCCCCCTAACCTAACTCAATTCATTTGTTCTGCCACCTTTGAATACTTTTACTCTCTCAACTCTCTCGAAGGTTCCCTGGAACCCTAGCCTCTCTCATCATCTCCTACCCTCTTTCAACCACCGATCACCGGAATTCATGGTTTCTCAGGCCATGGATAGTTGGTACTCACCTATCTTCACCAGTACGCCATGGTTGTTCAAAGTTTTGAGGCCTGACCTCGACGACTCCCTCTTCGATCTTCTCAGACCTTTGATTTCATGGCTCATCCGACCAGACTCCAGCATACTCAAGACTCAGGAGCCTGACTCTTGACCTTTCCGACTCAAGATCGAACCTATTTCCAAGCCTTTGTCATTTATAGGGTTTCTCTGAAACCCCAAGCTGTTCGAGGTACTTTCAGTGTTGTTTGCTTAGATCTATACTGTATCTATGCTTTTCTTGTCATCTAAAGTGTTTTCCCTAAAAGTTTCTTTTCAAAATCATTTCTCCGATTTTAGGGTTTCAGAAAGGATTTTGGGAAAAAAATCTTTCTGATTTTTCTTCTTCTTTGCTTTATGTGTGCTTGTCTATACCCTACTCGTGTGATTTCTCTTTATTGCGCATGTACTGTCTCCTACCTTTTCTTTTCTACTATGCATGTTACTCTTATTAATCTTTGCTATGATTTCTTTACTCTCTTTCTATATGTCTTTTCCATTAAGTTTTTTGATTTTTGTTTACTGGACTTTGTTCATGTTCGTACATGCTTCATCTGCTTGTGTTCAAGTTCGTACTATCTCCTTCTTCTGAACTTGTTTAGATTCCGAGTTTTCTCAAATATGTTCTTCATGATTTTTCTTCCTTTTTCATTCAAACATGCTATCATATCTATTTTGTTGAGACTCTGAAACAAATGGTTTGTTTCCTCATCTCCATGGCTGATTCAATTCGAAACCCTAGGATTTGGGGGTTTCTTGGCAATTTTGATTTTTGTGTTTGAATTAGGGTTCCACTTTGGGACCCTGGACTCTCAGACTCATTGTGAGTCTACAAATTGGATTTGTGCCTCTTTTTGCTCATGATTCTGAACTTGATTCACATTGGTGTGCTTTATATATAAGGACTGTGCTTTCAAAATGTTTTGCCAACTACTAATTGATTCCGAATTCCTTCAATTATGTTTACTTGATTGTTAGTGATTTTCCCTAATTGAACCTTTCTTTACCCTTTTTCTGACTTGATTTATTTCGATTAAAAGTCTATAATTGTGATTTTACTGGTTGATTCCCTTTCCTTTTTTACAAATCATGTACTATTGGTTTGATGCATTAAATAGCTTCTATGTATTTACCCTTTATTATACTACTAGGAAAATATTTTTTCAAATCCCTTTCCATAATTGTTTTACCCATTTGAAATCAGAATCCCCTAACTAAAGGGATACTGATTACAATGTTATTTCCTTACCTTTTTCTTACTTACTTGCTGCACTATAAAAAGGGGCTCGACCCTTCCGCATTGACAGTTTTTAGGCTTTAAGCTTGAAACTTTTAAAAAAAGCTTCACAACTTTAGAACTTTGAACTTCTGAATCCTAAAGTTCAATACTCATACTCTCACACACATACTCTCAATCATGATACTCTTTCAAACTCTCTGCTCTCTTTTGAGACCTTTTGTACTGCTTTGCTTGCAACCTGGCTTTCAAAACTGCTGTTTTACTTATTTGTTTTCCTTGAAACTAGTATATCTCAATTTTGATTTTAGCTCCTTCCCTATATGTTTACTTTAAAATTTTCATGTTCTTGCCTACTTTGCTGTTCGTATTCTGTATTAAATATGTTACTTTCTTGTGTTTACTGCTCGTTATAAAATCCCCATACCCTCATTCCCTTCTATGTGCTGAGTTAAAGTTCATGGCCTGACAGTATCCAAATTACCGCCCAGGTCTGAACCTGACCTTCAATAGGTCCTAACTCTCAGATTTAGCTACAGGCTGGTCATGGGTGTGCCAGTATCCTAATTGTTGGGCATGACCACTAGCCTGCCATGGCCTTCACTAATTTTCCCTCTATTGCACTTACACTTACTCTTAGACTCTAAGTTCTACCCCCTCCTATGAGCCTTGCCTTGGGACCTTGAGTTCCCTCTAAACTTGGACATTTGAGGGCTAGTCCTTCCACACTACACTATAATTTTATAATATATTTGGGGTGTAAGCTTTGCCCGGAGCCCTTTGAGACTCTTGGGAACTTGGACACATCCCAAATAAGAGAAAGGCTTTGAAAATCCGATCTTTGGAAGTTGGTTTATCTCATATTGTTAGACCTTGAGTCTGAATTAGGCTGTTTGGGTTGTAGCTTGAATTTCTGATGTATTTTTTTTACCTTTCTTGATTCATTCGAGTTGTAATAACCTTGTAATAACTTATGGGGTGTATAGTAAAATGAGGGGGAAGGTCTCTCATGTCATGTATATGGGGTAGATATCATGTTTTAGGTCTTATTTTTGCAATCACAACATTTCTCATTTATGTATCTGCATATAGAGATCCTGCCTATAAGTCATTTCATTATTGCATATAGAGACCCTGCCTATAGGTTTTCATATAGAAACTTGCCTATAGTTTGTTTCATTACATGACATATAGAATCCATGCTTATAAGTTCTGCATATAGAAATCATGTATAAGTCCTACACTGCATTAGAAATCCTGCCTATAAGATTGTTTCATTACTGGAAACAATGCCTATAAGTTTCTGAATATAGGAATCATGCTTATAGTTTTGATTCTGCACCTCTGCATATACGTCTGTCATTAAGCAAATAATCATTGGTTTAATAATAATCAAATTCAGTCTAGATACCATGCCGATAGGACTCCTGCATTTACGTGATCGTCTTAAAACCAAAAAACGCTTAGAAATCATGCCTATAAGATATAGTCAATTGAATCAGTTTCGTCTATTTCATCTATGAGTTTAAATCAATAGCAAGGTCATTTAAAATCTGTAGAACTTTTGTTTATAAAACCAGTAACCCTTCTTTAATATCAATATTCCTTTTGCATTGTTAGATATCATGCTTATAGGCCTCATCTAGGAAAACCATTAGGTAACTAATCAACTGCGTCAGTCCCTAATAAACTACAACCAGACAAGGCCTAATTTGAACTTCTCATTTGAGAAATATGTGATAAAGCAGCTTGTCCTAACGCTTTAAATTTAATTCAGACCTAATCAGTCCTTGTAAGTCATACTAAATAATTTGTTGCTTTGAATGAGGAGGGCTATTTGAGCCTTTAACTGTTATGTGCTTCCCCTTTTACCGTTTTATGTGTTTTGTTTATCGCACTAGATTTTTGTCCTTTATAAAACTCTGAAACGCCAATCTCCCTTCCTTTTAGGACTAGTTGTCCCAACTACCTCCGGGACTGATAGGATTGGGGCGGGTAATAGCATGCAATAAGTAATGAGACCATTCGGCGATTTATTACTTTAATAGGGTGGGTAAAGGGTAGATATGGATATGATGACCACGCGATAACACCACGTGTATAAATGGTTACCGGGTGTTGCATGGGGTGATCCATGTTATTTATAAACCTAGGATACCCTCCTCCTTTACTTGTTTATTTTCCTTTTTTCCAGAATTCTTTATAAAATCTATTGATTTTTAGTTCTTAAAACTCCTTCTTTTACTTCAATACTTTAAAAATCTCTTTTAGATATTTAATTTACAGCACTGTTTCTTTTCCAAATTTCCGCCCCATTTCATTCCTTTGTTTGATTATTTGCACCAATTATTTGACCCCCTTTCTGCACTTATATATTCTTTAAACAATTATGAAATCGCTTATTTCTAAACTTCAACATGCTTTTAATTTTTATACTTCCCTTGTTGCAATCATTATGTGAAAGCTATCTTGTTTGCTTACTTGTTGTTTACATTCAAAGTCACAATTGTAGCATGGCCGGGAACCACACTAGTGGATCTTGGCGGGTGCCTAACACCTTCTCCTCAAGATAATTTCTAGCCCTTACCCAAACTCTGGTTCTTCAACTCAACCCTTCTTAATGTCCTAATGCACTTTAATCATTAGGTGGCGACTCTAAATCTCAAACCCAATTCCCAAAAGGAAAAGAGTTGTCCGCCCAAAATGTCGTAAACCCGATTTCGCCTTTAGAAAAAGGGGGCATCGACAACATGGCGACTCTACTAGGGATTATCTTTAGGCTTTTAGCATTTCATGTTACTTGTGACTTTGATGTTTCTTTATTGCCTTTATTTTAATATCTTTATCTCTTTTCTACTGTGAAACTGACTTGGCTCTTTGTTTCTTTTATTTAATGCCTTCTTTTACCGCTTTCCTTCAATACTGTTGTAATTATGAGCAATTCTTATAATCATTATTTTATGAACGTGCAAATACGTGACAACTTGTTTAATTCTTGTAATTGCATATTCAATATCATAATCCACTCGTGCCAAACAAAATACCATAGCAACGCTTATAATGAGTGGTTGCGCACTTCCGATATTATCACCCCTATATTTGGCAAAGATGTATTTGCGGTAAAACCAATCGATCAGTGGTGCAGTAGTCGGTTTCGTGCCTTTCCCTCTTGAGTTATCCGCTCATAGGTACCAGTCTATCACCCCATAGAAACCTTACTCTGTTCAATTGTGCATGTATCACTGTCAAACCTAGGCAAGTCAGTTATGCTTTCCACATAATGACTCTTTAAGACAACCTCGTTCAAAGTCCACTGGGTTTCCTTGGAACCCAAACGGGCATTACCCCGTCTGTGCATTTATTTAGAGAACTAAATGTTGCTTATGCTAATTATTGATATTTAAATAGTCGAGTCCGGCGGGGGTAAGGGTCTAACACTTTATTTTGCAGAGAACGAGGCATGAAGTACCCAGATTCGACTTGGTAACCAACATCTACCGAAGGTTGCTAAACTGTTAGGAAGACCTTCACTCCAGTGATCAGACCATCGTCCGCAAATATTTGGGAAATTTGCCTTCTCTTCTTGAAATCCAACCCGACAACAAAATCATAGAGGCTGTAACTCTATTCTGGGATGGAGATAGGTCTGTGTTCCGCTTTAGGGACCTTGAAATGACACCTTTGTTGGAGGAAATAAGAGGGCTAGCTAGTATCGCATGGGAGACTTCGGGTTTGCTTATGCCAGAAAATCGTAAGGGTAGGGGTTTTCTAAAAATGATGGGGCTAAAGAAGAACACAGACCTGACCTGCTTGAAGGATTCCTACATTCCTTTCAACTATCTATACGAAAGATACGACCATAGCAAGTCTTACCACACTTACCCTGATGAATTCGCCCTCACATCATTGGGGCATATCCACAGAAACGTCTTCGTCTTTATGTTCTGCTTCTTAGGGATGACAGTATTTCCTATGAAGAAGGCTAGGATCCATAACAAACTGGCCATGGTCACCAATACTTTAATGAAGGGAATTAGCGGGCAGCCTTTTAGCATAGTACCTATGATCGTTGCGGAGATATACCGAGCCTTGGAAGATTGTCAACAAGGAGCCAAACACTTTGAGGGTTGTAACATACTGCTCCAACTCTGGCTCATGGAGCACCTACAAAGGGGTGAATATCAGCAAAAGATTCTGCGCAGAGACTAGGACAATCATATCGTCTTCTATCAACCCAGGCGAATGAAATATACGCCTAACATGTTTGTCCAACCAGAAGATGCTAAAGGGTGGGTAGAGTTGTTCAAAAATCTGAAAGAGGACCAAATGCAATGGATGTTTGAATGGTTCACTACTGAAGAGTTCATTGTCCGATCTCGGGATGCGCCGTTTCTTATAGTCATCGGTCTTAGAGGAACTTATCCTTATGTCCCTCTCGGAGTCATAAGGCTGACAGGAAGAAAGCAGGCTATACCAAGGGTCGACAAAATGAGTCACTTCAGGGCCGACTTTCAAGATGACGATAGTCCATACAAGTGCCAAACTCAGCATATGTGGCACTACAAAATCATCGTGGGAAAGGATTCCATAGAACCGGACAGGTACCATATTGGTTATACTCTATACTATCCAACTTGGTTGGAAGACGATCATAGTGGGTTAGGACAACCCGGGCTTGTTCGAGGTAACAGGGTCATCGACGAAAAGGCTGAAGTACAGGTTAAGTACAACCAATTGCGTAAGAGGATTCGGGAATGCGAAAGTGAGCACTGGGAAATTGAAGAAGCCCATCAAAAGCTAATTGAAGAATGGAAAGGTATGGATGTCAGCGCCAACAAGCGATTGGGGTATTTGGAGCGAGGTTTAGTGGAGCTAGAAAGGAAGTTCATCCAGAGGATTGAAAACTGCCAGAAGGCTGAGGGAAACGAAGGAGGACACTTGGCTAGAGCCTACTTGCTGCTGGGATTACGTGAGCTGGTGAAGCTGTTCGATGGAGCAAAAGATGCCGAGTTTGGGGAAGGTCATTCTGGGACCAAGTAGTTAGGATTCTTTTCTTTACTTTAAATGTAATAAGGCCAATGGCCATTAGTGACATTTTATTTTTTGCTACTTTAGTGTCGTTTTGGGATTCGTGTTATTTTTATCAATAAAATGAGGCATTTAGCATTATAAGTTCTCCAAATCAACTTGTTGCTAGGCCTACCTCGGGCACAACGAGGCTCCTAAATTAGGATACCACTTATATTCTTGCACTATGTGTTTAAATATTGCAACGTTTTCTTCTCACGATCCTCACTAACTTGTTACCTTTTTGTTTTTTCTTTTTGTTTTATTCCGCTTCCCCAAAGGTTAGTTCGTGCACTCTGGCTTCGTTATCTTACTCCATAAGATCCAAAGGCCCTCCACCTCCTCCTCCTCCGAGTCCTATTAGAAACAAGAACAAGGGAAAAATGGAAGATTTGAGCAACATCAGAAAGGAGAACTCAGTTGAAAGGGCAGAGGCTCCTTAGGGTATTTAGGTTTCCAAGGAAAGTGCCTCCCAGCTCGAACGGAAATTATTGAAATTTCAGGAAGAACAGGACCAAGTTTGGAACTTGGCAAGCTTGTCGTTTTCCCTCACTACCCCAGATGTCAATTTCCCCAACACTTAAAATCCCACACCACCACAAAACATCCCGAAACCACAAAACCAACCCGCTCCCAATCTCCACTGCAACACATGCCACACTTCAAGCAATACCCTACTGCTCATCCTTGAATCACTAAACTCCACAAATGATCATCATCACAATACCCCCATCTATGTGGAAATCATACCACACCCCATTCAGCCTACCTCGAGCACATCTGAGTCTGATGACAAACACTCTTTTATCAGGAATCTGGCCACAGAACTCAACAAGCTGACTAGCCGAGTTCAGGGTTTGAAGGAAGCAAGGGGATCGAGGGACTAAATTACGAAGACCTTTGCATTTAATCAGATTTTGAACTGCCCGAAGGGTACAAACCTCCCAAGTTCGAAATGTTCAATGGCACTAGGGATCCTAGAGTTCATTTGAAGACATACTGTGACAAGCTGGTCGGAGTAGGAAAAGATGAAATGATTCACATGAAGATCTTTATGAGAAGTCTGAAAGAGGATGCTCTATCTTGGTACATTAGCCAAGACCCAAAGAAGTGGTCGAACTGGGTAAGTATGGCATCCGATTTCATGGACAGGTTCAAATTCAACACGAAAAATGCGCTAGATGTGTTCTATATCCAGAACTTAAAGAACAAACCTACTGAGACATTCTGCAAGTATGCTACTCATTAGAGATCGGAAGCTGCCAAGGTCAGGCCAGCTTTAGAAGAAGGGCAAATGAACAGGTTTTTTGTTCGGGCTCAAGACCCACAGTACTATGAAAGATTGATGCTGATTGAAGGCTAGAAATTTTTTAACATCATCAACTTAGGGGAGAGGATCAATAAAGGTATTAAAAGTGGTATGGTCACTAACTTTGAAGCATTACAGGCTACCAATAAGGCTCTACAGTCTGGTGGCACGTCCAAGAAAAGGGATGTGAGTGCCGTGATGGTTGCACATAGAACAAAATCCCCAATAAAATACCAAACCTACCCAATACCCCGTCTTACATATCAACCTACCTCAAATTACCAAGCACCTTTGCCCTCTTACCAAGCTCCACCACTTACTTACCAATCATCTCCACCTCCCGCATATCAGCCTACTTCACCCAATTATTCCCAACCCACGCACGTCTACCAAGCCTACAACACCCAACAAGGCCACTATCAATCACCTCCCCCTTGCCAAAATTTCCCTAGACCCCGACCAAACTTCGATAGCAGACCTCCCAAACAGTACACCGCCATTGCCAGACCAATCGACTAGCTGTACGAAAGGCTTAAAGCTGCTGGTTACATCACCTATATCCCTACCATAACCCTATAAAACCCTTCCCAATGGGTCAACCAAAATAAAACATCTGCATACCATTCCGGCATGAAGGGCATACCATTGATGAATGCTGCTCTCTGAAGGATAAGATCCAAGATTTGATTGACAATAAGATCATCGTGGCATAGAAGCCTACTCTGAATGTCCATAAAAACCCTCTACCAAACCACAAGGGTGGAGGTGTTCACATGATTGAGATAGAAGATGATTGGGATCCCAAAGGATCGACCGGATTGATCGCTGAAGGTGACGAGCCAAAGAAACCAATAGTCATACTTAATCCGATTATATTCTAGATCCAGCCTTCTAGAGACGCTGAAGTGAACATGTCCATACCACTTGAGTTCGAAGCACCTTCTTCTACAAAGACACCAGGACTGATTGAGGTCGAGTTTGGGTCCCCAAAGGCACAAGTACCATTTGAGGTTGCTGTGTTACCTTCTAAAGCTAGGGTAACCATTCCAGTAGCTATGTCAGCCATAGCACCATTCCATACGAAGTCCATCCCTTGGGATTACGCAGTCGAGGTAAGGAGAAAAGGAAAAGCCAAAACTGGAGAAGCAGTTGTGGCACAGGGTATGACAAGAACTGGCAGGGTTTATACTCTGGAACACTTGGTTGAGGCGATTAAGTAGACCTATGGTCAACAAGCCATCATTGAAACCGGGCCCAATGACCTCTGGAGAAAGATACAAGCAAAGGAATACTCAGTCATTAATCAATTGAATAAAACACCGGCACAGATCTCTATCCTAGCTCTGCTGCAAAGCTCTGATCCACATCAGAATGCCTTGTTGAAAGTACTAAGTGAGGCATATGTACCGAGCAACATCACGGGAGGAGAAATGGCAAATATGGTAGGGCAGGTATTGCAGAGTCACAAAATCACTTTCCACGAAGATGAGTTGCCACCGGAAGGTTTAAGCCACAACAAGGCATTGCACATCACTGTGAAATGCGAGGATTATTTCGTTACCAGGATTCTGATTGACGGAGGGTCTAGCCTCAATATTTGTCCATTGGTGACTCTCAGAACATTGGGAAAGAGCCCTGCATGAGATCACGGATGGAGCCATCAGTGTCAAAGATTTCGATGGTTCCCAAATATCCACTATTAGGGAAATTAGTTTGTGTCTGCAAATGGGACCTACTTAGTTCAATGTTGACTTTCAAGTAATAGACATCCCAGCATCTTACCACTTGCTATTAGGATGCCCTGGATCAATGCCGCTGGGGCTGTGGCATCAACCCTACATCAGGCGATAAAGTTCGAGTGGAATCACCAAGATGTGATTATTCATGGCGACGGTAGCAATCCTATATACAGTCACCAGACCATCCTAACAATCGGAGGAAGAAGAAAGATATGTGGAGAAACCTACCACCACATTGAGCGAGTCAACGCCGTGGACAAGGACAAATGGTGGGATAACAAAATCGAAAGCATATTGAACTGGTGTGGGTATGAACTTGGCAAAGGACTTGGCAAGAATCTCCAAGGAATCGCTAAGACCATCAAGCTCAAGAAGAATGGCACCACCTTTGGATTGGGATATGAGTATACCTGGAAAGAATTCAAGGATTAGTCACCACCTTGGCGCGGCTCTTACTATCCATTGGAGCAGCGGATACCCCATCTGGAACAAACGTTTTAACCAGCAGAAGTCATCTATGGGTCAGAACAAGAGGAAGCATTAGCAGCAATGAGGAATTTGTTCTTAGAAGATGATGATATGGATTGTTATGTCATTTTTAAGGAGGAGGGGGAGAAAGGACCTTCTATACAGGCTGTAAGCAGAGGAGCACACCTCAACAACTGGACTATCAGAACCACCAGAGCCCGGCATGCCTCGGGGTAGCAAGGTTGAACAAAGCACCACACATTATTTTGCTTTACTAGTTTATTTCCCTTTCGCATTTTAATTTTTGCAAGAAAGAGCTCCAATGTTCAAAACACTTATGGAATTTATTAAAGTATTTCAATCTTCTTAAAAATCTCTCTCTTATTATTTTCTCTCATTACTTTACTCAAACAACATTATTATTACTTATCTTGATGAACCGACGATTGTGACATGCAATGAGACAACGCAACAAACGGATATAGACTCGGAAGGAGATGATATATCAAAAGAGGTTGTTAAAGAGGTTGAGGATTTTGAGAATAGAACTAAGTCGAACTTGGACGAGACTGAGGTTGTTAACTTGGGAGATGTGGAAAATGTCAAAAAAACACGCATCAGTGTTCATTTGTCACCATCAGAAAATGAGGAGTACACGGAGTTCCTAAAGGAGTATGAGGACTTATTCGCCTAGTCGTATGATGATATGACCGATCTCAGTACATCTATCATGGATCACAAACTTTCAACTGATTCGGCCTGTACGCCAGTGAAACAGAAGCTCAGAAAGCTCAAACAAGACATGAGTTTGAAAATCAAGGAATAAGTCACTAAGCAGGTCAAAGCTAAGGTCCTCAGGGTAGTAGAGTATCCAACATGGCTAGCCAACATTGTGCCAGTACCGAAGAAGGACGTGAAGGTTAGAGTCTGTGTCGACTACCGGGACATCAACCAGGCCAATCCCAAAGATGACTTCCCTTTGCCAAATACACACATCTTGATTGACAACTACGCCAAGCATGAGCTGCAGTCATTCATTGATTGTTTTGCCGGGTACCATCAGATGGATGAGGAAGATGCTGAGAAAACAGCCTTCATTACACCGTGGGGGATGTATTGTTACAAGATGATGCTGTTTGGGTTAAAGAATGCTGGGGCCACCTATATGAGGGCCATGACTACTATTTTCCATGACCTGATACACAAAGAGATCGAAGTGTATGTAGATGATGTTATCATCAAGTCCAAGAAACTACTGACCACATGGAAGATTTGAGGAAGTTCTTCAGCAGACTGAGAAGGTACAACCTGAAACTGAATCCTGCTAAATGTGCATTCGGGGTTCCCACCAGAAAACTACTTGGATTCATTGTGAGTCGCCGAGGAATCGAGTTGGATCCGTCAAAGGTCAAAGACATCCAGGAATTGCCACCACCAAAGAACAAGAAAGAGGTTATGAGTTTCTTGGGGAGACTTAACTACATCAGCCCGTTCATAGCTCAGTCCACTATCATTTGTGAGCCGATCATTAAGATGTTGAAGAAGGACGCCACTACCAAATGGAATGATTATTGTCAGAAAGCCTTCGACAGAATCAAGGCGTACCTATCAACACCACCAGTTTTGGTTCCACCTGAACCAGGTAGACCCCTATTACTCTACCTTGCAGTGTTGGATGGAGCGTTCGGTTGCGTACTTGGGCAACATGACGAAACGAGGAGGAAGGAACAAGCCATCTACTATCTCAGCAAGAATTCCACCTTGTACGAGGCCCGGTATTCTCTGTTGGAACGCACCTGTTGTGCTCTGACTTGGGTAGCTCAGAAGTTGAGGCACTATTTCTGTGCTTACACCACATATCTCATATCAAGAATGGATCCATTAAAGTACATCTTTCAGAAGCCCATGCCCACTGGCAAGCTGGCCAAATGGAAGATCCTGTTAAGTGAATTTGACATTGTCTACGTGACTCAGAAGGCAATCAAAGGACAAGCACTTGTAGATGATCTTGCTGAAAATCCCGTGGACAGAAGATACGAGCCTCTAAAGACATATTTTCCTAATGAAGAGGTTTCCTTCGTAGGAGAGGATATTGCATAATCTTATGATGGTTAGAGAATGTTCTTCGACGGAGCAGCAAACTTCAAAGGAGTTGGCATAGGAGCAGTCCTAGTATCAGAATCCGACCAACATTATCCGGTATCTGCCAAGACCAGGTTCTCGTGCACCAATAACATGGTCGAGTACGAAGCCTACATCTTAGGGCTCAAAATGGCCATTGACATGAATATCCAAGAGTTGCTAGTAATCGGGGACTCAGACCTGCTCATACATCAAGTCCGAGAAGAATAGGCAACAAAGAATTCCAAGATACTCCCATATTTGCATCATGTATAGGAGTTGAGGAAGAGATTCACAAAGACAAAATTCCGGCATGTCCTCAGAGTCCAGAATGAGTTTGCTGACACGTTGGCAACCCTATCATCTATGATCCAACATCCAGATAAAAATTTTATAGATCCTATTCTGGTAAAAATTCATGACCAACCAGCTTACTGTGCTCATGTCAAAGAAGAGGCAGATGGAAAACCTTGGTTTCACGATATTAAGGAATACTTGGCAAAAGGAGAATACCCAGAGCTTGCAAATCCCACTCAGAAGTGCACACTCTGGTGATTATCTAACAATTTCTTTCACAACGGAGGAATATTATATATGAGGACTCTTGATTTGGGATTACTAAGGTGTGTCGATACAAAGGAAGCATCTAAACTGTTAGAAGAAATCCATGATGGTACCTACGGTCCACATATGAACGGTTTGTCTTAGCTAAGAAGATATTTCAGGCAGGTTATTTTTGGATGACTATGGAAACGGACTGCATCCAGTATGTGTGAAAGTGCCATCACTGTCAGATACATGTAGACATGATAAATGTGCCTCCAAACGAGCTTACTGCAACAAGCTCGCCATGGCCGTTTGCCGCTTAGGGAATGGATGTCATTGGACCTATCGAGCCTACCGCATCAAACGGGCATAGGTTCATTCTAGTGGTAATTGATTATTTCACCAAATGGGTTGAAGCAGCCTCTCACAAGGCAGTGACTAAGAAAGTCGTGGCAGACTTTGTCTGCGACCGCATTGTTTGTCACTTCGAAATTCCAAAATCAATCATCACTGATAATGGTTCCAATCTCAACAGTGACTTGATGAAGGCCATGTGTGAAACCTTCAGGATCAAACACAAGAATTCTATAACTTACAGACCTCAAATGAATGGAGCCATAGAAGCCTCCAATAAGAATATCATGGAGATACTAAGGAAAATGATAGAAAAGCATAAACAGTGGCACGAGAAGCTATCATTTGCTTAATTGGGGCACCGCACCACAATTCTCCCATCAACCGGGGCAACTCCCTATATGCTAGTTTATGGTACAGAGACAATCATTCCCGCCGAGGTATAAATTCTCTCATTGAGAATCATACAGTAAGAAGAACTCGACGACGTAGAATGGGTAAAGAGTTTCTACGATCAGTTAGCCCTCATAGATTGAAAAAGAATGAATGCAGTTTGTCATGGTCAACTTTATCAGAACAAAATGTCCAGAACCTTCAACAAAAGAGTCAAGCCAAGACAATTCACACCAGGACAGTTGGTATTGAAAAAAATCTTTCCACATCAAGATGAATCCAAAGGGAAATTCTCTCCCAACTGGTAGGGTTCGTACATGGTTCACCGGGTTCTAACAGGAGGAGCCCTCATACTTGCAGAAATGGACGGAGAAGTTTGGCCGAAGCCAATCAATTCAGCTACAGTAAAGTGATACTATGCATAGCACTTATGATTTCCTTATATGATATAATTTGAACTACGTCTGACATGATTCTCATTTAAGAGGGGATATATAGGCAGCCTAATGGGTTCGGTCACAATTCAATAAATTTTTCATTTTCCCCAATATTGGAAACTGGGGCAGAATTTTGAGGAGGACCCTCAAAATTCCGAAGTTGATTTCAGCCATTTACTTTAAGCAGTCATCAGAAGCAGCAACCCAGTAAACTGGGGCAGAATTTTGAGGAGGACCCTTAAAATTCTGGAGCAAGAAAGGTTGCAATGTCTTGGACCGCGTCGCAGTCGTCGATTCATCTAAAGAAAAATTATTTATCAATTATACATTTATGTTATACTTTACTAAATCATGAATAACTATTATCAAATTGCTTTGTTTAGTGACGCTACCCCAATGATACACATCATCACTAAAAATAGAGCCAAGCAGGACAAGCGAAGTCCACGGGGAATACAAACTAACCTTCCCCCGCTACAAAACTCACGATTTTTCTTTAGATGACAGCACCCAAGTCGTAAATCATCAAGTATATTTATACACCCATACTTTTCAGGAATGCAAACTTTGGAACAATCACACCTACTCACAACTACTATCCATACATGATATCCCCAGCAGCCACAATTTCGCAATCAACTATCAGCTAAGGGATTTTACTACCATTCATTTTTTACTTTTCTACATTGCATAAGGCTACTATTATGCTTTTCGAGACTAAGCTTTGTCTCCATCTGCATATTTTCATTGCATAAGGCTATTATTTTGCCTTTCGAGGTTAAGCTCTACCTCCATCTGCATTACATAAGGCTACTATTCTACCTTCCGAGGTTAAGCTCTACCTCCATCTGCATTTTCTACATTGCATAAGGCTACCATTCTACCTTCTGAGGTTAAGCTCTACCTCCATCTGTATTTTCTGCATTACATAAGGCTACAATTCTGCCTTCCGAGGTTAAGCTCTATGATAATAGGCGAAAACTGAGTGGTTTAGCCATTATTTATGCTTCCATTTAATTATATTCCAATAACATAATGTATGAAATTGATGAGAAATAGGTATTTAATTTGTGATTCGTATACTTTGCAGAAAAAGGAGCCTATATCAATGCTTGAAAATGTTATGGAATGATTCAGGAGCAAAAACAACCCTTCGGAGTTGAGTTCGTACAATCAAGAAACAAGAAATGGTTGAAAAATCCTCCCAGACGCGCGAAGTATCTTCTTCGCATGAAACTTCGTGCGAATAAGGAACGAAACATGTATCAGACGCGCGAATAAACGCACGAAGTTATTTCTTCGCGCGTTACTTTGCACGTTTCTATCCGGGAAAAATGCATTATGGAGGGGTAATTACTATTATGGGGGAAGATCAGATTTTATGGACATGATTGATCAAGAGTGGAAAATTACTATTTATTCTAGAGAGAAGATTTTGATAGAAAGGAAGCCATTGAAGTCTCTTGGAGCTAAGGAAGGAATTGAAGAATACTACCTTGGAGCAACAATTTAAAGAGTTTATCTAAACTTTCATCTTGTAGTTTGTTTATAGTATGTTTGATATTAATATTGTTGAT